>JAODAL010043196.1:0-34084 GCA_025379985.1 Phyllomedusa bahiana | reverse complement strand
GTTTTTTTGTATCTGCAGAACTTTCTTTCATCTTCATTTTGCATTACGTTGGGGTTATATTTTGGGGCCTCAGAACCAATTACCAGTTTTCCATAGAGTTATGGTTTCAACATACAATGGTCGACCCAGAACGATTAAATATGTTATGTTGAGGGCGCGCTGTATTACTTTAACTTATCTTCGTGAGATGTTTATTCCTCTTGATACATTTTTTTTTCTATTACAGAATCTGAGTTTTATATAATGCTGGTATGGGTGTCTGTTGTGAAAACTCCTTGGCAAATTACAAAACAATATAAAAACTTGGGAAGGAGATAATAAGTTTGGGAAATTACTCAAAGCTTTAATAGTATTATTAGTCACTGTTGCGGTATTATGAGTGATTTTTACAGTCACATTAATTTAGCATTGTGGGTGGCTGCAGTGTTCATGGCTTGCCTATGTACAGCCATAAAACTAAAGTGCACTATAATTGCTAGGCATTACTAATTCTTAGTGGCAGATCATTGCTCTTAAAACAAATTCAGGAAAAGTTTACTAAATTAAGCAAAAATGCTACTATTACTAGAAATGAAGGCCAGTTAGAGCCTAAATTCAGGCACCATATCCCTTTCATGAAATGTAAACAGCAAAAAACAATAGAGTGCCGCTCACCGGGAGTCTCGGGTCACAGGGTCCGCCTGTACTTTTGTCTGGTGCACGGAATGTGGGCGTCCGGCTGTAGAGGCCCTCTTGAAATGCACAATGAAGGTAGGTAAATCCAGCACACGTGTAGAAGGATATCCGGAACAAGGCGTTATAGCAAACACACTCTTTATTGAAGATAATAAAATCATTTAAAAACATCCATCATGCTTATGGATGTTTTTAAATGATTTTATTATCTTCAATAAAGAGTGTGTTTGCTATAACGCCTTTTTACGGATATCCTTCTACACGTGTGCTGGATTTACCTACCTTCATTGACCATATCCCTTTCATCTGACTTTTTCAACATTCAAGAGCCCCGAAGACCTCTTTGGATTTAGAAAACACACCCTGAATTTACAGATAAATAATGAAAATTATGAAAGTTAAGTGGTCCTGTGTTTTCAGGTATTGGCCATAGCCTGTTTAAAACTGAGGACCGTATGTATGAAAACTGTCTAGCAGTAAGACTGTCTTTGTTGCCCATAACAACTGATCAGAGCCCATAGCAACCAATCAGGGCTCAGCTTTCATTTCATATAGTGCTCTTGAAAAATAAAAGCTGAGCTCTGATTGGTTGCTACGAGCTGTGATTGGTTGCTATGGGCAACAGACAGTCTTACTGCTAGACAGTTTTCAAACATGAGGCCCTAACTGTCTAAATCATTACGGAATTATGGTTGATCTCACCAGTATAAGATGTTGGTTGAGGAAGCTTATGGGAATTTGTCATAAAGCATTTATTTTCAACTGTCTTTTTCTAAATTAGTTTTGGAAACATAACAACAGACTTTTTAATTAACCCCTTAACTCACCTGGACATATGGGTGGGAGATGCTAATTGCAGCTGACACCCACCATCCCGCGCTGTATAACCCCTTAGACGCCGCAGCGAAATCGCGGGTTCCAGATTGCTTAACATGGCAGCTGGAAGCCTTATGAAGGCTTCCATCACCGCCATGTTATCTGTTTTATTACTTTCTACCTTTACTCAAGTCCGTAGGTGCTAGTACAAAAGTAAGTGGTCACAGAAAATGGCGCCGCCGCGCAAATTTCAAAAATAGAAAATGTTTGGAATTTTTTAACGGTACCAAAACATAACAAAAACCATACATGCAGAGTCGGACTGGGGTCTGGGGCCCACAGGGGAGTTGATTTTGGGGGCCCACCCTAGAGCTAATGTACATGAAAATATTACCCGCCTCTCGGACATAAATGCGCCCATTTTACCACATAAAACAGTGTGCAAAAAGATATGTATTGTGTAGTACAATACCAAGGGAGTCACATATCTGTCTATCTCACACATCTGTTAGTCTAACATTTCATAGACACATGGCTAAGTAGCTCCATCCATATCCCCCTCCACCCCCATACAATATCCCCCTTCACGTTTCCCTTAGTCACGCACCTCACCACCTTCTAAAATAAACACCAGCAAGAAAGTAAAAGTGTGACTCCTATCACATGGTCAGGTGTTCCCTCACTCTTACAATCAGGGACACATGTACGCTGCCACTATACTAGCGCCAATACAACCTACAACACCACCATACGGAGACCACATAGTGGCTGACACCAGATCAGGCATAACCTACAACACTGCCACATAGAGACCATATAGTGATCCGACACCAGCTCAGGTCACATCACATTACAGTGATTACAACACTGATCCAATATAGAAGTAAAATAACCCCAGAAATCAGGGACTCACCAGAGATGTCCTATCTGAGGAGTCATTCTCTTCTCTTATGAGTTGTTCTTATTCCCTTTTCTTCTCTATACGTTCCACACCGCCATGATGACTTGCCCCAGCCACAACTCATCCCTGCAGAAATTACACACAAATATCTTAGAATCCTCAATTTTCTAGCACCTCTTTTCCTATTCCCACCTCTGTTCAAACTTCCCAGGGGTGGGAGAACGGGTACAAGCTATGACTTAGAGGCCTAGTATCCTAAGGGGTTGGAGGGTGGGGAGAGGACTAACCCCCTGGAGATAATGCTACAACTATGGGCTGCTGCCCTCTCAATTATATTACCAGGTAGATAGACAAGATCCTAGAGAGGTAGGCAAATGTGCAGGGCCCCAGGTAACTAGATAGGCCCTATTTAGGTAGGTAGACCCCTGCTGGATAAGTCTGTAGGCCAGCCCCAGGTAGGTTGGTTGGTACCTAGCCACAGGTGGGTAGGTAAACAGCCCCCAGGTAGATAAGCAGGCCCCAGTTAGATAAGTTGGGCAAGTTGATAGGCTACAGTTAGGTTGGTGGACCCCAGTTAGGTAGGCTGTAGGTAGGTGTTGGTGAGTCCCAGTTAGGTAGGCTGTAGGTAGGTGTTGGCGAGTCCCAGTTAGTTAGGCTGTGGGTAGGTGGTCCCCAGTTAGGTAAGCGGTCGGTAGTTAGGGCCCTCTTTATATAGGCTGCAAGCAGTTAGGGACCCCCTTTAGGTAGTATAAAGGCAGAAAGGGCCTCCCTTTGGTAGTATACAGGCAGATAGCGGCTTCCTTTAGGTAGTATAGAGGCAGTTAGGGCCCCATTAGGTAGTATACATGTAGTTAGGGGCCTCCTTTAGCTAGTGTGTAGGAAGTCAGGCCTACCTTTAGCTAGTGTACAGGAAGTCAGGGCCCCCTTTAGCTAGTGTGCAGGTAGTTAGGGCCCCCTTTAGTTTGTAGGTAGTTAGGGCCCCCTTTATTTTTAGGTAGTTAGGGTCCGCTTTAGTTTTTAGGTAGACAGGGCCCCCTTTAGTTTTTAGGCAGTCAGGGCTCCCTTTAGGTAGTTAAAAATATTACCTTTCTCGCGCTGCTGGACGCTCCCCGCCGGCCTCTATGTCATCACTACAGGGCCCCCTTTAGCTAGTGTACAGGAAGTCAGGGCCCCCTTTAGCTAGTGTACAGGTAGTTAAGGACCCCTTTAGCTAATTTTAGGTAGTTAGGGCCCCCTTTACTTTTAGGTAGTTAGAGCCCCTTTAGTTTGTAGGTAGTTATGACACCCTTTACTTTTTAGGTAGTCAGGGCTCTCTTTAGTTTTTAGATAGTTAGGGCCCCCTTTAGTATTTAGATAGTTAGAGTCCCCTTTAGTTTGTAGGTAGTTAGGGTCCCCTTTAGTTTTTAGGTAGCCAGGGCCCACTTTAGTTTAAAGGTAGTAAGGTCCCCCTTTTGTTATAGGCAGTCAGGGCCCCCTTTAGGTAGTCAGCGCCCCCTTATTTTTTGGCATTCCGGGACCCCTTTATGCAGTCAGTGCCCCTTTGGGTAGTTTAAAAAAAAAATACACTTACCTTTCTCGCTGCTCCTCACCTGTAGTGGAACCCGGCATAGGCGACACATATGTCATCACTACAGGCCGACGCCTGGCAGGCTTATAGCCTAATGCTCAGGCCTGCCAGGGCGATCAGCGGAGCGCAAGCGGCGGAAGTCGAGAATATTAGTTCCCGACTCCCGGGCCCTGTCTCTGAACGCTCGGGATGCAGGGCCCAGGAGTACAGGGACAGTATTTGACGGCCAGGCCCCGGGGAGCAGCAGCACTACCTCCGGGGCCCACAGGGGCTCGGGGCCCACCGGGGATCCACTGACTATCTGCCGTGCCAGTCCGAGCCTGCATACATGTTTGATTTTTCTTGATTTGAATCAACCTGTAGAATAAAGTTAACACATAATTTTTACCTAAGATTGAACACTGTAAAAACAAAACTCCCGCAAACATGGCACAAGTATGTTTTTTTCACATTTTGCCCCACCTAGAATTTTTTTGCAGTTTCTCAGTAAATTCTATGGTAATATGTATAGCACCATTAGAAAGTACATCTTGTCCTGCAAAATAAAAGCTCTCATATGTCTATGTAGGTGAAAAAATAAAAAAGTTATGGCTTTGGGAAGGCGAGGATGGAAAACACAAAGAGCTACATTATTTTTACCATGGTGGTTAAGGGGTTAATTAACAATAAACTGAATAAAAATGGAAGAAAAATCATATCTACTGACATTAAGAATCATTATTACAATGCTACATAAAAGAGTATGTTTTTGCCCACTAAAATTGTTTGCTACCACTAATGCTATGCTTTGATTCAGGTTAATGTCAAATTGGACCCAAATCCAAGTGCTTAGAGTTGTGTTGGCCTGAAATAAATTTTTGCAAAAATCACCAAAAATGGCCACTAAGCATAAGGTGTTGTTAGCTTTCAGAGGTTTTCTTTAAACGGATTTAAGGGCTAACTTACCATGCAATAGCATTCCCAGTCTGGTGGGATTTCTGATTCAATGCCACTTCCAAAGCAACATTCGGTCTGACATCACCTCCAACTTCAATAACATCAGGGTATCACTGAAACCCCATGAATAAATAAAACCTTACCCTAGTTCCAACTTAGGGTTAGGGTAAAAGATGTCAGGATGTCCCAAACCCAAATTTTATCACAAGTTTGGTAGATCTGAAATGTACCCCTCAAATTCACTTAGGGCAACATCTATGAATACGCATGTGGGTGTTTTTTTTTGCTGCATATTGTGCCTAAAAACTGCTGGCACATTGTTCTATAGATGACACATCAATTTTGATCTGTCTGGAATGCACTAAAGTTTAATGCGAAACTGCCATACACTCTATGCTCAGTACAAAGTTTGGCACGATACACTTTATGCTCAATACAAAGTTTGGCGCATTACACTCTATGCTCAATACAAAGTTTGCCGCATTACACTCTATGCTCAATACAAAGTTTGGCACATGACACTTTATGCTCAATACAAAGTTTGGCGCATTACACTCTATGCTCAATACAAAGTTTGCCGCATTACACTCTATGCTCAATACAAAGTTTGGCACATGACACTTTATGCTAAATACAAAGTTTGGCATATGACACTTTATGCTCAATACAAAGTTTGGCACAATTACACCTTTTTGCTCAATACAAAGTTTGGGCCCTTTCCCCTATGTTTAATACAAAGTTTGGTGCATTACACCTTGAAAAATTGGCCAAAATAAAAAAGGGGGGGGCCGTTTTCAAAAACCCCCAAAATCCCCCTTTAAAATTTTTCCCCCCCCCAAAAATTTGGGCTCCCATCTGCCCCCCCTTTACATTCAACCCTTCCCCCAAAAACTTTTCCCCTCCCTTCCTAAATCAGGGCCCCTCCCAAAAAAAAAAAACCCCTCCCGTCCCAACTTGGGGTTTGGTAAAATTTCCCCCCCTTTTTTCCGGGTTTTAACCCAAAAATGACCCCAAAATTATTTCCCCCCCCCCCCCCCTTTTTTTTTCGCAAACCCCCCAAAAAAACGCTGGCCCTTTTCAAAAAAACCACTTTTTTCGCGGGCCCTTTTTCCCCCCCCTACCCCCATCCCGTTTCCCCACCCCCCCTTTTGCCCCCCCCTTTTCCATTACCCTTTTCCTCTTTTTCCCTTCCCCTTTTCTATCAAATTTCCCCTGCCCTTTTTAGCTCCCCCCCCTTTCCAAACCCTATCTCAATCGGCCCCCCAAAACCCCCCTTGCTAAATCGTTTCCCCCCTCTTTTCCCCCCCCGTTTCAAATACCTTTTCCCAAACTTTGGGGCCCCCCCCCCAAATCCTCTTTGGCCAACCCCATGCCTCCCAAGGGTCTCCCCTTTTTCTCAAAGTTTGGGCCTTCACCTTTGCCTTTAAAAAAACCCCCCCCCCTCCGTCCCCTTTCCAAAAAACTTTTTCCCCCCCGGAAAACCCCCCCCCCCTATTTTTTTTTTCCCCCCCAAAAAAAAAAGGGGTTTCAAATTTCCCCCTTTTCCCCCTTTTTTAAAAAAAAAAAATTTTTTAAAAGAATTTTTTTCCCCATTCAATTTTTAGAAAAAAAAAAAAAAAAACCAAAAGGCCCCCTTAGTACTTTCAACATCCAAAGGAAAATTAAAAAGGTTTGGAACAAAAAGGGGCATCCGCCCAAAAGGAAAATTCCCCCCCAAAAAGGCTTGAAATTTTAAAAATTTTTAAAAGAGGGGGCAACTAAAAATTTTTTTCAAAAAAATCAAAAAAGTAAATTTTAAGGAAAAAAAGAATTAAAAGCTGAATATAAATGAAAACTATATTGTAAAAAAATTTTTTTAAAATAAAAGAAAAATAAGACATTTTTATGCCTTTTTAATTTTTAAAATCAAAAAAATTTTCCCCATTCAAGACCAAAAACCCCAAAGCATGAAGGGTGGTAAAAAACCCGGGAATTTTTTCTTGGCCCCATTTGGGGGAAGGGTTCCCATTTGGGAAATAAACCCTTTTTTTTAAACGCTTTGTTTTCATCTTAGACTTTTAAATAAAAAACTGTAATCAAAATTTTAAAATTGGGTTGGGAAGCACATTAAAAATTTCCCACCCGGTCCCTTTTTTCCCCAAATTTTCCAAAAAAACGGGGAACTTGGGGGGTTTTTTGTTTTCAGCTAGGGGTCCTCCCCGTGTCCTTTTTCAGAATTGGGGTAAACCACCCAAAAATAAAAAAAAAAAATATTTTAATATAATATTTCCTCATCATGAACCCCATTGTAATCACTGCCTTTAAACACGGGCAACGGTAATCTCCGGGTGAAAGTGATAAATCCAGTAAAGATATAGTGCAAAAATCCAGCACGCGTTTCAAAACTATAAAATGCATTGTTTATTGAATCCCATTTGAAATGTAATAAGAACATAGAAAAAGAAATTTATTTATGTGTTTTGAGCCCTTTCACAGGCTGTTAATCGTAATGGCTCCAGACACCTGTTACAACATACCAGGACTTTAATGAATTATTCCCAGTGGGGTGTGCTCTGTCCCCTGCGAACGTGGGTTTCTCTGAATTAGCTGGGAATTATGTGCATTTCCCCAATAACAGAAAAAAAAATTTATACTAATAATTTCCAATAACGATTTACAGCTATTATTTCCAATAACTAGTACAGAGCTTCTATTGTGTGTATAAGACTGAGTTCACAAATCGTGGCAGCCCCATGAGGATGCTGATGGCCGAATGAGTTTGCTTGTACTATGGCAGCCACTGACCACTGCATTCATGTGTAGTTTTGTCCACACATGGCGCCATACCATGTGAACACAGCCTTATTCTGCTTAAATGGAAGCCGGATTTCCCCAAAACTGTTTACACTCTTGTAGGGAAGACAATTTTTTGGACAACAAAAAAACTTGGTATACCTTATAACTTGGATAAGCCAACCCCAAATAAGCGAGACACCCCAATTTTTCCCAAAAAACTGGGGGAAAAAAAATTTACTCGGTTTTAAAAACCCAGGGTGGGAAAAAGCAGCGGGACGGTAAATTTCAAAAATAAAAAAGATAACAAAAAATTTCATAAAAGGTAAGGCATTTTTTAATTTTCCCCCCTAGGCAGGTATAGGAAGATATGTGCCCCTAGGAGTTAAAGCAGGTATTTGTCCCCCCTAGGAGGGGTAGGAGGTATGGCCCCCCCAAAATCGGTAAACAGGTTTAAAGAAAAAAAAAATACTCATCTCGAAAGTACTCATCTCTCTCCCCCACTGCTCCAAAGCATTCCGTCTTCTTCCCAGCACAGGGGGTGTGATGTCACCAGGCTTGCGCAGGCAGCATGATGGCACTCATGCCGCCTGTGCCGAATACTCCTGAAGGCTACAAGTCTGCTTGCGGCCTTCCGGAGTCCTATTGCAGAGCAGGGAGCAATCACTCTCTGCCCACAAAATACTTTAGCGTATCACTTCCAAGGAGGGGGCATACAGCTGAAAGATCTCCACCCCCCCCCCCCCCCCCCACCCCCCCCCCCGCCACAGGACTGATTATAAGCCGAGGGGGGCTTTTTCAGCATGAAAAATGTCGGCTTATACTGGAGTATATATGGTATTTTATGCATTCTGTAATCATGTAAAAATGATTAACCAAAAAAGGAGAAAAAAGTCTTAAAACTTAACTTTTGCTAAATTTACAAATAAAAGGGAAAATATCCCTACAAAGAATATCTCTTACTCGTCTAGCTCTTCTTTTCTCTTAAGGGGGTTTGCCTTACCTTTACTAGGCAACCAGCTTTTTTTGGACTATTAGGGCCTATTAGGGTCTCTTGTTACTGGTCCCACAATATTATCATCTTTCTATTTAGTCTATTCGGCTGTGTAATTATTATATGTAAGAGACATTCTTTGTAGGGGTATTTTTTTATTTGTAAATTTAGTAAAAGTTAAATTTTTTTAAAAATATTTTTCCCTTTTTTTTTTAATCTTTTCTTTGTCAGGAGGTCTGTTCTGTTACCACCACGCTACCTGTGAGTGTTTTTTTTTGGTAAATACGGTTATCATTTAAATAATACCTTTTTGAGAAAACAAACATTGGTTATAGGAAGTAATGACTATTTAACTTATAAGAGTAGGAATATTCTGTATGTTATAAATTATATGTACAAAATACAGAATGGACCATGTACTTACTTTTAAAATTTAAAAAAATTCGGGGTACATGAAAAAGTAATTATGAGCTACTTAGAACTGTCTTTCTACTTTTGACTTCTCTGAACCTCAGATTGCAGTGAGTTTACTATGATTAATTGAAGAATTTAGAAAGGAAAAACAATTTTGTGTGTTTTTGGGGAAAACCCAAGATTTTAACTATAAATGGGGAAAGTAAAAGGAAGGGCTCCCAAAAAGAAAAGATGGCGGGGATAAGGGGTGGCTACACTTATGAACATTCATAATTTAGAGTTTGATTTAGGGCCAATTCATTTTTGGTGAAATTTTACAACATCTTTTTGATTGGTGCCCAAAAAGGGGCATAAAAGGACTGTGACAAAAGGAACTTTTGGGTTGGTATGGAAAATTAGAAACAAGTTAAACCCAAATTAATAAATAACTAGCATGCCCAAAAAAGTGGATATTTCCACAAATTTACACTTTTAAACTTTCCCAAATGTTAAAAAAGGGCCCAGAATTTTAGAATAAAAACCCCCAGGAAAAAGGGGCCCATTTTTAAAACCCCCAAAATCTTCAATTACATTTTACCCGGGCCAATCAGGTTTTTTAGGTTTCCCTTTTTCTTCCTGTCCTCTTCAATTTTCCCCCAAGAAGTCCCCATATTGAGCCAGGAAAATCTAAGGGGGAAAATTTTTAAACTTAGCGCCAGCACCAGTTTTTAAATCGATATGAAGAGGGGTAAAATGTTAAACAGTATGTATAAACCTGCCCGAGGGTGGGTTTTTTTAAATGTGCCATGTAGTTTTCCCCATGCATAGCCATAGCATGTTTTTTGGTGTGTTAAAATCATTAACCCTAGAAACAGCTTTGTCGTAGCAAACATTTTTTGGCTTATAACACATTTTTTAAAGCATTAAAAAGTGCCATGCCGGGCATAAATTTTGGTTTCCCGATGTTCATAACAGCTATAAACAGGGGCTAAAAACATTTTTTTGGGGTGAAAGATACGCCCCAAAAAGGCAAGCCCCGTTCATACATATCGCCCTAAATCCTTAAACCTCAATTTTAGGAATTTGTTCAACATCACAAAAACTCTTCCCATACATTTTTTTGGGGGAAGATTTTTGGGGTTTGGGCATATTTTTAAAGACCAATACCCTTTTTACTATTAAAAAACTGAGGGGCCCCCATGTATGAACCTGTTTGGGTCTAAATAAAATCCTTTTTTTGCCCATAGTAGCCTTGGGCAGAAAAGTTTTAACCTAAACGGGTTTAATATATGGGGCCCCCCTTGAGTCTCCTTAAACATTTTTGCAAGCTATTTTAACCTTGTTGACAAATAAATTCCCCAAACAAAAGCTTTTTTGTGATCATAAAGCATCAGGTCCTCTTCAGCACATGTTGTGCTATGGTTCCTTGTTAAATCACCTAAAACTTTCAGCTCTTCTATGTTTCAAAGTCTGCTATGAAGGGGGAAAGTGTTTATTTGATGTAATTTAGTGAAAGAAAAGTAGACATCCCAAAAACCCAATTAGTAAAATAAAAAAAAAAAAAATTAAATTAAATAAAAAAATTTAATTAGAAATTAAAAAATAAAAAAAAATAATAATATATTAATTTAAATTAATACAAAATTTTATTGTTATTTTTAAAATTATTTTTATTTTTTTTAAACTAAATTGGCACAAAATCCCCCGAGGGGCGGGCCCTCTAAAAAAGGACACCCCGGGGGCCCTTACTCAAAGGTTTCCTCGGGCTGACTGTGCAGCCTTTCCCCTCAAGCCTTTTTGTGTCCCCGGGACTCCCAATCCCCACAGGCAAAAAAAACCCCCTTAGTTTTATGCAGCAGTCATAAAACCGCAGAAAATAAAAGGGTTTAAAAACCCCCCGGAGAACGGATAGTTTCCCCCTCCCCCGGCGCTTGGGGAAGGCTGGTTTGGGGAAACGAGCTTGGGGAAAGTAAAACCCTTGTTCCCCAGCCTGCTGTTTGCCCAGGGCCCCCCGAAAACCCCAAATTTCTGCAGCCAATGTTCAAATAAGGTGGCGGTCTTTAAGGGGTTTTAACCCCAAAACCGCACGCCTAAAAAAGTAGTTAATGGCAAGAAATTTTTTTTTTTTTGCCCCTTGCATTACAACAGTTGTAAATTTTTATTTTTTTCATGACACAGTTGTATGAGAACCCACTCGTTATTTATTCAAGATGAGTTGTACTTTAAGGGAATAGTTTAAGTATCACAACTTACTAAAAGTCCTTGCAGAATTTATCTGCAATTATCATCCATGTCGATATCTAATATGTGTAGGTTTATGTGAGTGTGTAATGTATGTCTACAATATATTTTTTATTAGCAATATTTATTTTTTATTTTATTTATTTATGATTTTTTTATTCTTTTTTTTTCTTTTAACCACTTTGATTCTTTTTACTTTCTTTCTTTTTAACATCCCATGAAGGGAGAACTGTGTTACTAAAGTATATAATATACAAAAAAAGTGCACAACTGTATTAGCATACTTCATATATGCTCAATACACAAACCTTCAGTGTCATCAGATACATAGGCAGTGGCGCAGGGAGCAGGACCACAGTTAGCCTTGGGGCTTACTCTAGGTGTCCCTCAGGGTTGACTGTGCAGCACGTTAGCCCCAGGCTCTGTCGGACATCACACCCAAGGGCGAGGGTGTTCCGATCACCACCGACAGCGAGTACGGGAAACCCCTTTTGTTGTGCTGCGGTGATGATCCGCGGCAATCAAAGGGGTAAAGCACCGGGGAGCTCGCAGGAGCTGTGCGAGGTCTTCAGACTCATGACAGTAACAGCCCCGATTCTAGGCGCTGCTTGCGGCGTCCAGAAGCCGCATAACTCCAGATGTCTGCAGCAACGGCAAAAGACTCGCCAAACGCAAAAGACTGAACTACCCCCACAAGCCGACGTGAAAAGACGGTGCATGGTCATTAAGGAGTTAAATAGGTTGTCCACTACCACCTTTTTTAGTCAGAGTATGGTGCAGAGACAGAAATGAAAAAACAACACCACTGTTGGACACCTCTTACCTCATTTCCAGTCTTTATCTATCCCTTACTCTTTTGACTCCCAGTGCTCAGCTTACACTTCAGAACTGTTATTTCATGGGGAACACCTTTAAAACTTACAATTCATGCTTAAAGAAAAAGCCCTAATATGAAGCTGAAAAAGACTCCTTTAATTTACCCCCTTACCCGACATTTGCCGTACTCATAAGGCAGAGGTCGGGTAGTGGGTTCCCGCAAATTGCCGTATGAGTACTCAGCGGCTACATCTTGCGCGATCACAGGCGGAGCTGCGCAAGAGATCGCGGCATGGAACCAGCGTATATTACAGCTGGGATCATGTCCAGCATCCCCCCACGGACCGAGTGCGCTCCAGCCGCAAGGATTCAACCCCCCGATGTCGCGACATCGCGAGGTGTTCGCGACCATCGCGCGGCCTGCCAGGGCGGCAGGATTATGGCTGAATGACAGCCATCACGGGTTGTCTGTGACGTCACGTATGCCCACAAACGCATTCTGTGGGCCGTTGACAGAAGCTTTCCATGGAGACCGAGCATAACAGCTATAAGCGTAATGGCTGAGAATCTCTCCTATTTAGCAATGAACGCATCTTCACGATCGATTTCACTGCAATTACCCCCCTTGGGAACTCAAGTGTAAACAAGTGGTGAAAAAGTAAAAAAAAAAGTGTAAACAAAATAATACCCAAAAATAAAATAAAAACACTACACCAGCCCTTTTCTCCCCTTTACAAACGCCATCGCTCATACCCAAAAATGATCAAAAATTATAGAAAGTACCATGATTTGCATATCGCCCAAGGACGTGCTTACAGCGACCACACTCTATAATCTGTCACGCTTAATTAACCCTACGTGAACGCCCAGTAAAAAAACAAAAAACATCAAAAACAGTCCACATAGAATCATGGCGGATATTTCTTGTCTCACATCCTGCATCTGCACATAAAATATGACAATTACATGCGATCAACAAAATAATATAAACACCAAAGTTTCCCAATTAAAAACATCAGATCATCCCGCAAAAAAAATGTCCTTTACACAGCTCCATGTACTACGAAAAAACAATCATCAAAAAAGTTCATGCGCTACTAAGAAGATAGCGATGCATAAATATGATTTTCTACATCAATAAAAACCTTATTGTCTTCAAAAAAATTGTGCTTTTCAAATAATAAAATACTACATAAAGCGGAGGTATCACCAAGTAATCGTCATCAACCCACGAGTATAACTAACTTGTCACGCGATACTTGCGCATTTGGCGTGAACTTGCTTATTAAAAAATATAAAAATAAAAAACACTGCTAGGATTGTCAGTATTTCTTCACCCTGCTTCCAAAAAACGGTATTTCACGCGATCATAAAGTCTTGTGACCCTCAAACAATTTTCCTAATCTCAAAAACGACTCAACACATCCCGGCCAAACAAATGTCCCTAAACCAGCTCCATAAACAAAAATCAAAAAGTTATGGCCACTCTCAGACTGCGGTGCAATGCAAACAAACGGTTTTCACCTATTCAACATAAACAGTTATTTTTTATTAGTGGTTAAAAAGCAGTAAAACCTATTAAAAAAAACATACAAATGTGGTATCAACGCTCGTCTAATCGCGTATCACCTGCTGAGGAAAACTATGCATGTCATTCATAACCGGCACCAGTGACACCCGCTGTAAAAAAATAAAAATAAAAAACACTACCAGGATTGCAGTATTTCTTGTACAAAAGCCTCCAGCAAAGAACCTTAATAAAAAAGTGATCAAAGCATCACATGCCGCCCAATAATGGATACCAATAAAAAACCATCAACTCATCTCGGAAAACAAACACAGCCCACAAATGCAGCTCCAAATGCAAAAAATCTACAAAAAGCTTAACATGGCTGGTCAAATAGGACAACATACAAAAACGCAACTTTTTTATAAAACTGCCAAACTCGCTCTTCTATTTGTAAAACAGTAAAATAAACATAAAAAACTATATAAAATATAATACATCTGACATTGAGTACCCGACCCCCATTAGTAAAGCGTTATCCCGTAATTTATCCCGTAATGGGCGAATACTGTAAAATGAAGCCCAAAACAACAAATGGCAGGAACTGCGTTTATTCCCCCTCCATTTCCATGGCCCATATGCTTAAAAAAAAACTACGGAGAGACACCTGTGACGCCCCAAAATTGCACTATACACCTCTTAATGAGAACCCTGAGGAGGCTGTTGAACATCCAAATAGGGAAACTTCTGGTAGGTATCTCACCTGTTTCATACGTACTATTGCGCGGGCTTTGCAGATGCGACACATGTCCCCACCAATAGCTGTGCGCCAAAAAGCCAATAGCAGCTCACAATCCTCCCTTTCGTAACCCCACCCATGTCCATGATGCGCCCAACACAGCAGTTTATAACCCACATGTAAGGTATTGCACGAACTTTGGAAGAAATTGCGTAACACAAGTTTGTTTGGTGTCGGGGGCTTTTTTTTTCCCAACGATTCCTTGCTCTAAAAAACTAAACAATTTTTTACTAAAAATCTGCAGCATTATTGGAAAAAAATATTTTCTTTTATTTTCAAGCCGAACGCTAAAAAAATTTGTGAACTGCCTGGTGGGGGTCGATATAATCCCACTGGAACATCCCACGTGGGATATAGTGTGCGCGGTTAAGGGTCGTAGTTTCCAATCTATGGGGCCCTTTTCTTAGGGCGGTATTTAGTAAACGTTTTGGAACACCTCAGGTGTGATCCGCAAACCTGAAATGGCCCCCTAACTAAAATTGGTAATGAAAATGACGGCCCCAGAGTCCAGTAGGTGCTTCCTCCTCTTATACTGGGCTTGTGCAGTTTGAATAGCCCAAATAAAGCACTACGTGGCCAACATATGGGAATCTCTGAAAACAGCAGAATCTGGGGAATCAATATTAATTTGCATTCACCCTGATCACTCATTTACCCGTATTCTGTCAATAAATGTCTAAAAATTTGAAAAGCTGACAAAAAAAGTGAATTTGAAAATTTACTTCCACTTTCGATCATATAATCCTGGAAACTCCTAAGCGGTACAATAAAATTCCTTAAAAGCGGTTCTGAATACTTTAAAAGGGGTTATTTCTTAGATGAGGTCATTCTTTATGGGGGTATCTAACATACATGACAATCCAAAGTCACATTAGAACTGGACTGCGTCCCTAAAAATATGTATAATTGCCAATTTTCTTTGCAAAATTTGACTACAATTGCTACTAACAATTTCTAAGCCCCTAAGTCGTAAAAAAAAAAAAATACATTTAAAAAATGAGCCAAAAAATTACAGCAAAACATTCTGGGTAGAATGACCTAGTTATAAACTATTTATGCAGTAGACATATACTATTGCTCGTTACATGCAGAAAATTTTTAACAGTTTGAAATTGGTAAATTTTTTCACACTTTTTCAACCATAAGTTGCTATTTTCACAAATAAACAATCATTTTTTTGGACCAAAATTTCTTACTATCTTATAGCACAATGGGGGTCACGAGAAAACAATCTCAGAATCACATGGAAAAGGTTAAAGTGTCAAAAAGTTATTCTCACATAAGTGACACATGACAGTTTCAAAATAGGGGCTCTGTCAGAGAGGCCAAAACTGGCTCCGGCGGTAAGGAGTTAAAGCAAAGATGAAAGAAACAAAATTGTCATTGCCATTTATCATCTATCCAGCAGGTGCTAACCGCTTTAGGGTGGAAAACTCTTCAATGTATAGTAGAAGTAAACAATAAAAGAAAAAATGAATATAAAAATTTGACATAGACATTGACACAGTGGGCCTTATGTATGAAGACTGTTTTTGTTGCCCAAAGCAACCAATCAGAGCTCCCCTCCCATTTCATATAGTGCTCTGGAAAAATAAAATCTAAGCTCTGATTGGTTGCTGTGAGCAACAAAGACAGTCTTACTGCCAGGCAGTTTTCATACATAAGGCCCAGTATGTACTGGTTTAAAGATACCCATGAAATCACATGAATTGTGTGAAATTCAGTGGAATCAGCATTCGATGGTATCCAACATAAATTTCCCTATTTATTTACATTTTCACTTTTTTCTGTGTGATATAACCTTATTAAACAAGATTGATTACATTTACTATTTAATGAGCAGCTGCCTCCGTAGACATGCCCACCAAGGACTATTTGACAGATGCGCTTACATCTGCCACAACTTATAAAGGCAATTATAAAAATGAAAGGATTCATTTACATTGGGGTAGCATGGGGATTATCTTTACATGATAGTTCAGCTAAAACCTTCGTACATCGCTTTAATGGACTGCAAATGCTAACGTTGGTAATTTGCTACATGCCACTGACAAATTAACTAGAAAATAAAAGATAAAGTCTTATTTACTTTGAAAACCTTTGATACAAATGAGACTTTGAGAAAAATACACACAAGTCAATGTGTCCACAGTGATTTACAGGGTGTTTCTATACAAAAATGCCAGGGTTAAATGGGCCCTTCCCTAGAAAGTTTATTGATAAAAGTAAATTTTTCAGTATAAAGACAGTACTGTTAACCTTTTCGGATAATACTACTTGGCATGAAGACAGGCTGCTCTGAAAGGATCCCAAAATGTGTCATGTAAAAGCTTCAAAAATATTCATGTACAGTCTCAAAGTACGAGCATATATATTTAATCAGAGCTCCATTACATGCATAATTAACATACATTACCCACCCCGTAAGCACAGGGCATTGTCTATAAAAAAAAAGCAGTCTAGTGCTACTTGACCATAAGAATATATCTTATAACTCCTTCATTATGCTGTTTTTCTTAATAAGGATTAATATCTCATAAATATGTTATACATACTGTGAGACAGTGACAGGCGGCATTATGGAGGGGAGATATATTTCTCCTAGAATGCTCTCCTATGCGGCCTTGGGGAGTATGTGGAGCAATGCGTGTCACCGAGAAGCCTGGTCTCGGTGAAGGGAAGCCGACAGTTTGTGTGTCAGTAACACTATGTTACTGACATGTTTTGTATAAGCGGTTCCAATCCGCTTTTGGTCTGGGTCGGCTTTTCCTGGAGTGGTCAAAGAGCAGGGTGGGTGGCCACTCCCACGCCCCAGGTGAGGCGGGGTTCAGGCCTATAAAGCCTGGGTCTGCAGGCCAGTGCGGGGTCTGATGTATACTCTGGGTCTCAGAGGAAAGACCGTCTGTGAAGAAACCTGCTGTAATTGCACAAGCTGTGCCAAGTACTAGTCAGGGAATCCTGTGTCTAGTGAGAGCTTTGCCGAGCAGGTATTTATTTTCCGTTTGCCTGAAGCTCAAGGCTTGTTTTTGTTTGTGTTGTTTGCACCTGCTGAAATAAACCCGGGCAACGCCTGGACTTGAACTGTAAGTTGTGTCCCTGTCTCTGTCTGCTGAAGCCCACGCTGCCTACCTGTTGCTGGTCCCCCTCACATATGGTGCTTCGGATGCGGGCAGCGGACGCAAAAGAGACACACACACGTTTGACAGACGTTTGCTGAAATCTCATGTCCTGGGTAAAAGCTGCAGCAGTGTCAAAACCAGAGACTGCAAACATGGATGAACTGCTCAAACAGTTAATCCAGGCCAACTCCAGCCTACAACTGATGACTGCGAACCAGCAGAAGGTGCACGAGGAGGCCATGCGAGCGCAGGCCGAAACAAATGCCTTGTTGATAGAGGCCAATCGTCTCGCCTTGCAGGAGCAGCAGCACATTAACAGGCAGCTACAGGAGCAAGTCCAAGCTATGGCCCAAAATGTGCAGAGGACGACAGGCTCCCTTCCCGCCACCCGTGCTGCTGTGCAGACATCCTTGCAGAAGATGACGCCCACGGACGACGTTGAGGCCTATCTTGCCGTCTTTGAAAGGGTGGCAGAGCGTGAGAGTCTACCTGCGCCCCACTGGGCTGAAGTGTTGGCGCCTTTCCTGACTGGGGAACCACAGAAGGCGTATTTCGACCTCAGCGAGCAGGACGCCAAGGACTATGCCAAGTTAAAGGCTGAGATTCTGGCTCGCCTGGGGGTAAACACCAACGTGCGCGCCCGGCGGGTACACAATTGGACTTTCTCGGACCACCTGCCAGCCCGGTCGCAGATGTACGACCTGGTTCACCTGGTGAAAAAGTGGCTACAGCCAGAGGAGTCGACACCTGCGCGGATGGTGGAACTGGTCGTACTGGACAAGTTTATCCGGTCGCTGCCCCCAGAGATCCAGCGCTGGGTAGGACAAGGGGACCCTAAAGATGCCGAACACCTCGTCAGCCTGGTCGAGAGGTATAAAGCCACTGAGGACTTGCTACAAGCCGGGCCTTCCGGACGCTCCAACCCTGGGAACAGCAAACCGTCGGGGATGTCTGGTAAGGCGGTCCCATATCAGAAGGGGGTGAGAAATGTCCCAAGGGGAGGTGGCCCAGAGGGGGATCCTATGGAGGAGAGGAAAGGCCCCAAATGGACAGTCCGTACAAGGGCAGAGCCTCGTGGGGACCGGGGTCGCATGTTGTGTTGGCGGTGTAGTGGTCCTGGCCATGTTGCTGCGAACTGTCCCCTTACCCTGGAACCCATGGACTGTGATACGGCTAGACGGAGGTCGTTATTTGCACGGCCAGTATGCTCTGCAGAGACTGTAGGGGAGACTGATCACCAACTCTGTCAAATAAGGGTGAATGACTTTCCAGTGACCGCTCTACTGGACTCCGGAAGTCTAGTCACTCTGGTGCATGCCAGCCTGATCGACCCTACATCCATCACCGGACGGGCCATTGGGGTCCTGTGCGTCCACGGGGACACCAAAGAGTACCCTACCGCCCTAGTGAAAATAGAGACTACTTGCGGACGTGCCTCTCATGAAGTGGGCGTAGTTAGGTCTCTCATGCACACGGTGATTCTGGGAAGAGACTTCCCCTTATTCTGGGACTTGTGGCAAAAATGTGTACCATCTACGGCAATGTTCAGGTATGCCATGTTGACCCAGAGCCTTTTGACAGTGAGGCTACGACTCCTGCAGTAGGGGTGACCACAGAGGGTTGTGATAGTTTTCCCCTAGCAGTTCTGGCTGGTGAGACTGAGGAGCAGGAGGAAGTGGCTGCTATGCCTGATTTAGAGGTCTCACGGGATAACTTTGGTACAGCTCAGCTTCGAGACCCCACCTTGGCAAAAGCTAGGGACAATGTTAAGGTGGTGAATGGAGAGCCTCAATATCCAGGGGCTGATACGGTGTATCCGCATATGGCAGTCACTCACGACCTATTGTACCAGATTGATAAAATTCAGGGGGAGGTGGTGGAGCAACTGGTGGTTCCCCAGCCCTATCGGAGAATGGTCTTAGACCTTGCCCATAAACACGTGTTGGGAGGACACTTAGGCACTGAAAAAACCAGAGAACGCATTCTTCAGAGGTTTTTCTGGCCAGGGGTGTATACTGATGTGAAGCGGTACTGTGAGTCCTGCCCAGAGTGTCAAGTGTCAGCTCCGATGCCCCATTTCCGGAGCCCCCTGGTGCCCCTGCCCATCATCGAAATACCCTTTGAGAGGATTGCGATGGACCTAGTGGGCCCTCTAATAAAGTCTGCGCGGGGCCATCAGTATATCCTAGTAGTGTTAGATTACGCCACCCGGTACCCGGAGGCTGTGCCTTTGCGGAACACCTCGTCTAAAAACATTGCGAAGGAGCTGTTCCTTATGTTTTCTCGTACAGGTATCCCAAAAGAGATCCTCACAGACCAAGGAACTCCCTTCATGTCCAGGGTCATGAAGGAGTTATGCAAGTTACTTAGCATTAAACATTTGCGTACATCCGTATATCACCCCCAAACGGATGGTCTTGTTGAACGATTTAACAAGACGCTCAAAAGTATGCTAAAGAAGGTGGTCAGTAAGGATGGGAAGGACTGGGACTGTCTGCTGCCATATTTGATGTTCTCAGTCCGGGAAGTTCCACAGTCCTCGACGGGGTACTCCCCTTTTGAGTTAGTCTATGGTAGACGTCCACGGGGACTCCTGGATATAGCCAAGGAAACCTGGGAGCAAGAGGCCACGCCCCACAAGAGTGTAATCGAGCATATCTCCCTAATGCAGGACCGAATCGCAGCGGTTATGCCCATCGTTAGGGAACATTTAGAACAGGCACAAGAGGCCCAGAGCCGGGTATATAACAGATCGGCCAAAGTGAGGAGCTTTAACCCTGGGGATCGGGTGCTAGTGCTCGTGCCCACCTTAGAGAGCAAGTTCCTGGCAAAGTGGCAAGGGCCCTATGAAGTTGTGGAGAAAGTGGGGGAAGTAAATTACAAAGTGTACCAGCCCGGTAGACGTAAGCCAGAGCAGGTGTATCATATTAATTTACTTAAGCCTTGGAAGGACAGGGAGACCCTGGCGGCGGTGAGTACCCCCCAGAGTGTGGTTCCAGAGGTATGTGTATCAGAGTCCCTGTCAAAGTCTCAGAAGCAGGAGACACTGGAATTCATACAGAGAAACAAGGATGTGTTCTCGGAGGTACCAGGGAGGACTAATGTCATAAAACATGACATTGTCACTGACCCTGGAGTTAAGGTGCATTTGAAACCTTACCGAGTTCCAGAGGCCCGTAGACGGGCCATATCTGAGGAGGTCAAGAAGATGTTAGACCTCGGGGTGATTGAAGAGTCACGAAGCGAGTGGTCAAGCCCCATTGTGCTCATCCCAAAACCGGACGGCTCATTACGCTTCTGTAATGATTTCCGGAAGCTTAATGAAGTCTCAAGGTTCGATGCGTACCCAATGCCCAGGGTCGACGAGCTAATTGAGAGGTTGGGTCATGCAAGATATTTTTCTACCCTTGACCTCACTAAAGGCTACTGGCAAGTTCCCCTGACCGATCACGCCAAAGAGAAGACAGCTTTTGCTACACCGAACAGGCTCTTCCAGTACGACTGCCTGCCTTTCGGTTTGCATGGGGTCCCGGCCACCTTCCAAAGGTTAATGGATGTCATCCTCAAGCCCCATCGTCGATATGCTTCGGCATATCTAGACGACATTATAATCTTTAGCGAGGACTGGAACAGCCATCTGCCAAAGGTACAGGCCGTGCTTAATTCCCTTAGGGAGGCCGGGCTAACAGCAAACCCTAGGAAATGTGCTTTAGGTCTGGAGGAAGCCAGGTACCTGGGGTACATAATAGGTAGGGGTGTTATAAAACCGCAGATTAATAAAGTGGAGGTGATACACGGCTGGCCACAACCCACAACCAAAAGGCAGGTGAGGGCCTTTTTAGGTATCGTAAGTTACTATCGTAGGTTCGTCCCTAATTTTGCCAGTATAGCAGCCCCGTTAACTGACCTAACAAAAAACAGTAAGTCGGTCATGGTCACTTGGAACCCAGATGCAGAGAGGGCATTCCAAGTGTTGAAAATGGCCCTTTGTAAAAGACCAGTACTGATCACCCCAAACTTTAAAAAGGGCTTTATTGTACAGACGGATGCGTCTGATGTGGGACTGGGTGCAGTGCTTTCCCAGGAGGTAAACGGAGAAGAACATCCGGTCACATACTTAAGTAGGAAGCTCACTCCCGCAGAGAGGAACTACAGTATTGTGGAGCGAGAGTGTTTGGCCATCAAGTGGGCCCTGGAGTCCCTTAAGTACTACCTACTGGGTCGTCACTTCAGGTTGGTCACAGACCACGCACCGCTAACCTGGATGTCCCAAGCAAAGGAGAGAAATGCTAGGGTCACCAGATGGTTCCTGACACTGCAGAATTACAGTTTCTCTGTTGAACATAGGGCAGGAAGACTGCAGGGCAACGCTGACGCACTGTCAAGGACACACTGTCTGGTAGCTAAAAGTGTCCGACCCCACAGGTTCGAACAGAGGGGGAGGGTATGTGAGACAGTGACAGGCGGCATTATAGAGGGGAGATATATTTCTCCTAGAATGCTCTCCTATGCGGCCTTGGGGAGTATGTGGAGCAATGCGTGTCACCGAGAAGCCTGGTCTCGGTGAAGGGAAGCCGACAGTTTGTGTGTCAGTAACACTATGTTACTGACATGTTTTGTATAAGCGGTTCCAATCCGCTTTTGGTCTGGGTCGGCTTTTCCTGGAGTGGTCAAAGAGCAGGGTGGGTGGCCACTCCCACGCCCCAGGTGAGGCGGGGTTCAGGCCTATAAAGCCTGGGTCTGCAGGCCAGTGCGGGGTCTGATGTATACTCTGGGTCTCAGAGGAAAGACCGTCTGTGAAGAAACCTGCTGTAATTGCACAAGCTGTGCCAAGTACTAGTCAGGGAATCCTGTGTCTAGTGAGAGCTTTGCCGAGCAGGTATTTATTTTCCGTTTGCCTGAAGCTCAAGGCTTGTTTTTGTTTGTGTTGTTTACACCTGCTGAAATAAACCCGGGCAAAGCCTGGACTTGAACTGTAAGTTGTGTCCCTGTCTCTGTCTGCTGAAGCCCACGTTGCCTACCTGTTGCTGGTCCCCCTCACAATACTTATACAGTATCTCACAAACGTCAGTACACCCCTTACATTTTTGTAAGTATTGTATTATATCTTTCATGGGACAACACTGAAGATTTGATGATACAGTACAATGTAAGGTAGTTAGTGTACACCTTGTATAACAGTGTAAATTTGGTGTGTCCTCAAAATAACCCAACATACACTCATCAATTTCTAAACCAATGGCTTCAAACATGAGTACACCCCTAAGTGAAAATGGAGAAATTGTGCCCAAAGTGTCAATATTTTGTGTGGCCATCATTATTTTCCAGCACTGACTTAACTCTATTGGATTCCACTAGAGCTTCACATGTTGAAGCCACTGGAATCCTCTTCCACTCTTCCATGACAACAATACAGAACTGGTGGATGTTAGAGACCTTGTGCTCCTCGACCTTCCCTTTCAAAATGTCCCACAGATGCATGGAGGTTTAAAGGGGACCCCAGGGCCACAGAAAAAATTTGACATTTTTGGGTAAAATTTGTCCTTTTTCATTAGAGGTTTTACTCACTTTTGTTGCCGCATTTTAGACTTTGTGGCTGTGTATTGAGTTTTTTTTGAGGGCCCCCAAAATTTAACTGTTTTCAAGCTGACAGGACTACTTTGCAATGTATTAAAGTGTCATATCTTCAGTGTTGTCCCATGAAAAGATATAATACAATATGTACAAAAAACGTGAGTTTGTGAGTTACAGGATCTCATGTATGAAAACTGTCTAAGTCTAAGACTTTCTTTGTTGCCCATAGCAACCACTTAGTGCTCCTATTTCATATAGGGCTCTGAAAAAATAAAAGAGGAGCTCTAATTGGTTGCTATGGGCAGCAAAGAAAGTCTTAGACCTAGACAGTTTTCATACATGTCCCCCACTATCTCTAGAAAACTCACTCCACTGTGCCCTTTGCCCTACACAATGCAGTGCAGTGGGTGTTTATGTATATAATTTGAAGTTGTTGTTTTAGGACAAGAAGTCAACCCAGTATATAGCTTGCCCATCTGTAGAGAAATGAATTGCAATTCCTAATGTTTGCAGAATATGAAATCCTTTTTACAACATAGATTTTACATTCTCATGATAGAGCAGCAAATGCTTGGTGGAAATATAAATAGACAATGTATGAATAGACAATGACAAATGTATAAAGCACATTTCTCGTTGTGAAAGTAAGAAAGTTTACATCCCCTATTTAATTTTTTTGGATACACTATATCCAATGCAAATATCTTTATAGTTTTTTTCTCTTGGTCTCCACCACTTCGTAGAAAAGTAACCCATTCATTATCTTGAACCTGCATTATATTTTTTATGTTGACAATTCACAAAATGTTTAGGGACTGGAAGTTACCAATCCCTTCCTTTATTATGTGCTTGTTTTGATTAAAGTGATTCTGGCATTCCTTTTGGATGTTATCCATAAATTAGAGTCCGCTGGGGCATTGTAAGATGTACACAACAAAATGAGCTGCCTGCTTTGACTGGCAGGTAAAAAATGTCCATTGAACTTAAGAACTGTCTACAATATATACTGGGCCTGCTGAGCTAGGAATAAGCACATGGCATTTACTGCATTGAGTGTACTAGACAGCGAACTGTTCCTTACATTTAGAAAGACGAAACATTTGTTTCAGCAGGAACGCCACAGAAATCAGTATTGAAACAAGAATTGCCTGTACACAATTTATTCATTTTATTCATTTATATAGCACAGTTATGTTCCTATTTACAGATTGTCATTATTTACTATCATGGGTGCTCCTGTGACCCTCGTCCCGGGTCACAGGCGCACCCGTGTCCCGCATCCCGCATTTCGGGCAGCGGGAGCGCTTGCTCTGCCGGCTGGGTCCCTGCTTACTTACCCGACCACACTCCTGCCAAAACTTCTGTCTCCCTGCGCGCACCCCTGCCAGCTCTGTTAAATTTAAAGGGCCAGCGCACCGGTAATTGGGTATTGCCGGTCGCTGTCCTTATTTAAGCCTGCCCCTTCCTGATTCACTTGCCGGATCTTTAGTGCCTTACCACCTACTGAGAAAGCGTTCCTTGTGTCTTGTTCTGATTACCGTTTACCATACCGTTTGCCTCTGTCCCTCGACCACGAACCATTGCCGCCTGTCCTGACCTTACCGCCTGTCCCCGACTACATCTAAGCCTGACGGTTTTGTACCATGCTACACCTCGGCTGCCTCCACAATCAAGTCACGTCAGGGGTAGCGACCTGGTAGACTCCCACCGCAGCAAGTCCATCCCACTTTGCGGCGGGCTCTGGTGAAAACCGGGACCTACTTAGATTCCACTCACTGGCGTGGCTATTGCCATCGCTTGCGGTGGTCCAGAGGATCCACTACCGTTGCCCTTGACAGTAAAATCCAGCCATGGATCCCGCGAAGGTGCCTCTGCTGAGCTTCGCTGATCTTACCACCGTCGTGGCTCAGTAGTCACAGCAAGTCGCCCAGCAAGCTCAGCAGCTCAACCAGCTTCCCACCATGATGCAGCAGCTCCTAGCCGCCCAGCAGTAGCAACCGGTTCCCGTGGCACCCACCGCAGCCGCTTTGTCCGCTGGTTCGAAACTTCGTCTTCAATTGTATAAATAACGGTAGTAAGTAGCAATATATGCCCTTACCACTAATTACCCTACATAGAGAACTGCCGCCTCCTGTTCTATAACACAGTACCACGATCGGGTAATAAGAAACTTATTTTAATTATATAACAAAAAAGCAACAGTCCTAGTAAACAAAGTTACAAGGTTACTTTCGTGTCCCAGCGTCAGTAGCAAGGTGGTCGGAGCAGTTCGTAACAAACAACTTGGCAATAGTCCAAAGAAGAACTTTTTTCAGTGCTGAGCCGGCATAGCAACGGCTTGTTTCTTTCAGAGCACATAGGCAGACAGGCGGGCAGCTCCGCGCAAAGGCGCTCGGACGTTACATAGGAATTCCCCCCCGCTTTCTCAGCTGAGAAATGGGGAGGGATACCTCCGAAACTTCGCGCGCACTGCCGCGGACTTTGCCCGCCGTTTAACTATGTGCTCTGAAGAATCAAGCCGTGCTATGCGGCAGCACTGATAAAGTTCTTTCTTTGGACTATTGGCCAATTTGTTTGTTACGAATGCCCACGACCACATTGCTACTGACGCTGGACACGCAAGGGTACCAGTGTAACTTTGTTTACTAGGACTGTTTGCTTTTTTGTATATATAAACATAGTTCATATTAACCTATCGTGTGACTGAGTAATCGAAACATCGTCTTTCCATGCCGTCAAAGTTTAGGGACGCCAAGGCTTGGCAGGGGCTTTATCACCCCGTGCGTCCCTGCAACTCCCCCCCCCCCCCCCCCCCGAACAGAATGGGGAGTCTGTTCCCAACTGAAAGGTCAAAGGTGCATTTGGGTTCAGATCTGCTCTCCGGAAAGCCCTTGCCTGAGCTACCCACCTCTGGGACAGGAACGACCCGGTGACGGCCAACCTTGCCACATTCCTCACCAAATTCCGCAGCGTTTTCGAGGAACCTGCCAAATCTTCTTCTGCCGAGACCGCCTTGTTGAATCTGCGCCAAGGGGACGCATCTGTAGGCAATTATGCGGGGCAGTTCCACACCTTGGGCTCGGATTGTCCCGTGGAATGAACCCGCTTGACCGACACCTCAAGAAGGGCCTCGTCCACCAGGTCAAGGATGGCCGCCTGTCTGGCCCATGACCCTTCCCCATCTTCTGAATAACCTCATCTCCCTGGCCACTCGGATCGACATCCGTTTCTCAGACGTCAGGAAGAGTCCGCCAGGAACGTGAACAGACTAGAACCCCATCGTCTTCCCTCGTCTAGCTCCGTCATTTCCAAAGGCCGCCACAGTTTTGCCCTCCTTGCTGCTGTCGAGGAGGCCCATGGAAGTGGATAGAGCCCACCTGTCCTCCTCAGGAGCTATCTCGCAGAATGGGAGGAGAACCTTTGTCTGATATTGTGCCAGGCCCAACATTTCCGCAGATCCTGCCCACTTCGCCCTCAGCGTTCGGGAAACGCACGCACCCAGGATACGTGGCAGAGGTTCCTAGGTGAAGGCAAAGTCCTCTCCCATTTGACCATAGCCCATTCTCATCGGCCACTGGGTCACGTTTCTCCAGTTTCAAGCCTCTGCTTTCCCTGGATTCTGGTCGGCTTGGAAAATTTCTTGGACGCTGCACTGGAGTCCCCGAGTATCAAACCTCCTCGGTGGTCCGCCTGGAGAAACCCCTACTCATCTGCTCGTCAGTGGGGAGATCTTCGGGAATCCAGGTCCAGAACTTACTGAGCCTAAGTTTGCTTCAAGTGGGGTACTTGCATAAATAAGACTTGCGTTTTTTATGTGGTTACCACCCGCTCTTCCCATACCAATCTCTGGGTTTCCCGTTGCTGCAGCGCCATGCTCCCATGCTCAACTGGCAGAAAGCCGAAGTCTTGCGTTGGGGGTTGGAATGTCAGTCTCACTGTCTGGTGGCGCCTCGCCCGATGCTTTCCGCTTATTCTACTGTGCCGTCTAAGCCTTTGGCGGGCCTTCACGCTCCATATTAAGGATTTGCGGACGTCTTCTCAGAGAAGCAAGCTGAGACGTTGTCTCCTCTTTGCCTCTTTGACTGCCCTATTGATCTTCTGCCTGGGACGTCTCCTCCACGGGGCAGGGTTTACCCACTGTCGGTACCTGAGAACCTTGGCTAATGTCCTCCTAACATCAGTAGAATCTCCAGAAGGGCTCCACCTGCCGATTCCCAGCTGTCCTTGAGGAACCCATTTGTGCCGAAGACTTTATCACATATCTCCCTCCTTCCTCTGGTAACCACCGTGATCTGGGAGGTTATGATCGGTTTTTCCAAATGTCTCACTTTAATCCCTCCTGCCTAGGCCCACCCTCACCTCCTCGTCTCGCCAGTTTGTTTTTCTACCATGCTATCAGGTTACATGGGCTTTTCCCCAGCACATTGTTTCGGAACGGGGTCCAATTTGTGTTCTTCTACGGTTCTGGCACTCCTCTATGCGGTCCAAATCCAAGAGAGAACGGAACTTTTCGTCACTGCTACCACCTCAGATCTAATGGGCAAGTGAGAGGTGAATCCGACTCTGAGCTGGTAACCGTGCGCCACATTTCTCCTGCGCATGAGGACGATTGGTCTAATTTTATAACCCTGAACTGAGTTTTCCTACAAATCCTTAGACCGGAGTCTGTCGGGGCCGCTTCCCTCTTCATTTCCTACGGATGACATCCGCGCCAACCCTTCCCCTCTTGGTGCCATTCCGAGGTCCCAGCTATGGAGGAACTGTTCAGGACTTAACGCCCATCTGGAAGCAAGACGTCACCATCTCTACTCCGGGCTTCCGCCCGTACTAAGTTGCAAGCTGTGGTTGTCGGCTAGGTATATCCGTCTCAAGGTCCCCAGCTATAAGCTTGGTCTTCGTTTCTTGGGACCGTTCGAAGTATTCAGAAATTCCTTCAGGCCAGAAAGAGGGGGAGGCCGAAGGGGCGGGGGTACTGTCACGGGTGCTCCTGCGACCCTTGTCCCGGGTCACAGGTGCACCCGTGTCCCTCTGAGGAGAGATCTTGGGAGCCAGAGGAGAACATTCTGGACCGTGAACTAGTGCGGACGCTCCTCTGATCCAGAGGGCAGGGGAGGCCTAAGGGGGCGTGGCGTACTGTCACAAGCACTCGGTCATTCAGCGGCGCAGCTCGGCTCTATGCGTCCCCCCCGCTTCAGTAGCGAGTGGCGGCGCGGTCCGCGTATCTGGTCGCGGGCGCATTTGCTCCCCTGCAACAGTTTCAACTCACCCGGCCACGCTCCTGTCTGTCGGGTTCCTCCTGCCGCCGTCACACGCGTCCCCATCTGTTAGGGCGCGTTGTCTCACGCCGCTTCTATGAATATTTAAAGGGCCAGCGCGCCGGTAATTGGCTTTTACCGAGCGTGCTTTATATTAACTGGGCGCCCACTCCCGCCGGATCTTTAGAGTGCCATTGCCTATTTGAGAAAGCGTTTGCTGAGACTTTCTGATTACCGTGTACCGTACCTTCTTCCTCCCGTCCCTCAATCAACTGAACCATCTTGCCGCCTGTCCTGACCTTACCGCCCGTGGCCCCGACTACGAGCCTGCCTGCCAATTTAGTACCACGCTAAGCCTCGGCTGCCTCCGCAAGCAAGTCACGTCAGGGTATCAACCTGGTAGACCTCCGCCACAGCAAGTCCATCCCGCTCTTGCGTCCGGCTCTGGGTGAAAACCGGACTACTTTTAGATTCCGCTCACTGGTGTGGCTATTGCCATCACTTGCAGTGTTTCAGAGGATCCACTACCATTGCCCGTGACATTCACATTGGTTCTCGTACCTACTGGAGCTCATAGTCTAAAACCCAGATTAACCTATCTGTATGTTTTTGGAGTTTAGGTAAAACCACAGGAAACCCACACAAATACAGGGAGAACATACAGACTTGCACATGTTGTTCTTTGTGGGATTTGAACCCAGGAACCTAGTGCTAACAACCAAGCCACACTATCGTGTTAAGCCAATGTCATATTTTTGTTTCATTGTAATTTATATTATTGACCAGTGCTATTACATGTAAAAGGACACCTATAGAATCTGAGTTTAGCAAATTTTATTTTTGGCAACTATACTTATTCTGTGTAGTTCTGTCTCAAACTCAATTTTATACAAGCTAATCCTGGGAATATCTTGGTTACAGTCTAGGCCATGCTGAACGCACCTAAAGGGGTTGTCTCACTACAAAGATTAGCTTTCAAAATGTAGGGAACACTAAATGAAGACTTTTCCAAATATATATATATATTTATGTTAAGGAGCTACAAGTGATTTTATCATCTTCTGTGCTCTCTCTGGTTCCCCTAGTGACCGACCCGTTTACTCTTTTCTGCCCTGCTGTTTGTTCTATCTGAACGCCGGGAGTGATGTCATCACACAGGTCGCGGAACTCTGGACAGTGAGAGCTTGTTTTTATCTGATCTTTCAGACAAAAGACTAATTACTCTACTTTACTCTACTGTTTTACATTAGCTGAGAAGCTATCTGGACCTCAGAGAAGATAATTTAGCCTAATCTAGCTGATGAAACATAATAAACAGAGAAGTCTGATATACACAGAGCTCATAAGCTAATTACAGGACGGCTTGACATGAATTGACAGAGCAAAGCAGCATTATTTCATTCATGCATCCTATGAAACTTTGAGATGAGACAATCCCTTTAAGGACAAATGGCCAAAGTCAGTAAATGGGCAAAAAAGGACTTAGTCAGCGGCACATGCCAAACCAGAAAGCTCGCTGTAGT
This sequence comes from Phyllomedusa bahiana, assembly GCA_025379985.1. Taxonomy (NCBI): domain Eukaryota; kingdom Metazoa; phylum Chordata; class Amphibia; order Anura; family Hylidae; genus Phyllomedusa; species Phyllomedusa bahiana. Next base: position 4,196 of record JAODAL010043196.1, on the reverse strand, counting down.
TGTAGTGAGGCAAGTTAAGAACTTTCACAAAACATTCAAATTTTTTGCAACTTTTCATCACAACTGTCCTAGATCATGATTTCTTAATTTCATCCATGAATAAACCTCACAAAGATCATATATTTAAAATTTTCTGTGGTAACAACTAGTGTTGAGCGATTTTTTCGACTAAAGATAAATCGGCAACGGTTTTTATGTAATACGGAATTTTTTCGATCAACCCGCGATAATTTAGTAAGAAAATCATGCGCATAATCTATTAATATCGGCGCCATTTTCAGGCGCTCGTCCTGACCATTTTGGTGCCAGCAAATCATCTTACAGAATACGAGCAGGGTGAGAAGTTTGGCATCGTCATGACATGGATGTTTGTATGGTTTGCGATTGGCTGGAAAAATCACATTACCCGTCGTTTTACATAGAACAGCCCTTCCCTGTTCTGCCTCAGTCTCTCTCAGCGTATCATAACTAGTTGGACGTGCCTCTGCATGTCTCCAAACTACTCAGGGTCGAAATCATACTATTTTTCAACAGAGAAACCTCTACTATTAGCTGTTATTATATAGACATTGGAAGATTTAGGTAGTTAGATAGATTATTTAAACAGCCTCTAATCCGCTATAAGTCACGGGGGGAAAGCGGGGGGGGGGGGGGGGGGCCCGTGGCAACACTAGACAGAGCTCTAAAAAGGACAACTGGATAAATTTCGACAAGACTTAGTGTAACATTGCACTGCAATATCTTCATTATAAACATTTGCTATTGAAAGATTTCCTGGATATGGGCGTGAGAACTTAATATTAGGATACACATCAATTCTGTAAACTGCAGGTCTCTTTGTAGGTGCAAAACTCCACTTTATTTCATGTATAACATTTCAGAGTAGGTTGTTTTCTTTTTCAATTTACCCATTCCCCACATTGTTGATATACCACCTTGCACTTAAATAGAATCCAGCAATCTTGTAGTCAGCACAGGTTGATAGGGTGCCAAAAAATACCTTTATCATCAGAAATCTATAACAGATTACGTGTTTTTTTGTCACTTTTTCTCATCCAGAATTGTGTTCATAGAGATACTATGCACTTATATCTTATACACGCAATTTTATAGTCCCCGACAGTGAATTGAAAGTGCCAAAAATACCTGTATCATCCTAATCTATAACAGATACGTGTTTTTGTACTTGGGCGCATTGCAGCTTTTTCCATTCAGAGAGGGTGCACTTATATCTTATACAGAAATTTTATAGACACCACAGTGAAATTGAAAGGTGCCAAAAATACCTTGTATACATCCGAATCTATAACAGATACTGTTTTTTTGACTTTGCGTACTGGCAGCTTTGTTCATTCAAGATAGCTTGCACTTATATTATCTTATAACAGCAATTTTATAGCCACCACAGGTGAAATTGAAAGGGCCAAAAATACCTTGACATCATCCGAATCTATAACAGATACGTGTTTATTTGACTTTGGCGGCATGTCAGCTTTGTATCATCATATAGCAGCACTTAATCTTATACAGGCATTTTATAGTCACCACAGTTGAATGAAAGGTGCCAAATATACTTTTATCATCCGAATCACTATAACGATACTGTTTTTTGACTTTGGGCGTACTCGCAGCTTTGTTTATTCAGATAGCGTGCACTTATATCTTATACAGCAATTTTATAGTACCACAGGTGAATTGAAAGGTGCCAAAAATACCCGTGTAATCATCCGAAATCTATAACAGAATACTGTGTTTTTTTGACTTTGGAGCGTACTGCAAAGCTCTGTTCATCTCAGATAGCGTGGCACTTATATCTGATAAAGCATGTTCTTAAAGTCACCACAGTGAATTGAAAGGTGCCAAAATACCCTTGTATCATCCGAATCTATACCTATACGTGTTTTTGTGACTTAGCGCATTGCAGCTTTGTTCATTCAGATAGCGTGCAACTTATTCTTATACAGCAATTTTATAGTCACCACAGGTTAATTGAAAGGTGCCAAAAATACCTTGTAATCATCCGAATTTATAACAGATCGTGTTTTTTTGACTTATGCGCATTGCAGCTTGTGTTCATTCAGCATAGCGTGCCTTATATCTATACAGCAAATTTTATAGTCACCACAGTGAATTGAAAGGTGCCAAAAATACCTTGTAATCATCCAAATCTATAACAGATACCGTGTTTTTTTGGGAACATTGCGTACGGCATCTCTTTGTTCAATCAGAATAGCGTGCACTTATATCTTATACAGAATTTTTATAGACACCACAGGTGAATTGAAAGGTACCAAAAACAACTTGTATTATACAAAACATAACAGAAACTTGGTTTTTTTTGCACTTTGCCCTGGTCCAGATTTGTTAAATTGAATCCAGAGCATTTTTTTTTTGATTAGAGGGATTTAAAGAATAGCTGTGTTTTTGGGCCGATTTTTAAATTTAATCGATTTTCCCAAAAAATTTTTCCCCATAGCCTTCCCAAAATTTTTAAAATTTTTTAAACTTTGGAGCGAAATTCATGTGGGAAGCGAGAAAGAGGGGGGAAACCCCATGGGGAAGGGGTTTACCAGAGAAGGTGCCCCCTTCCAGTCCCTGGAAAACCCCAAAAACCACGCACCACGGTTCAACTTTTGCGGGAAACCGTAAACCCCTGCCCCACCCGTTTGGGTTCATGCCCCGTGAATCTAAGTAACGAACAGCTTCGCCAATCTTTTCCTCATGGTTTAAATGAAACCCTGAAATCCACAGCCCCTTCCCCCTCCTCGTCCTCCCATTCCCGCCCCCCCCAAAGGGTCATCATCAGCATCATCGTCATCCGCCCAACATGAAGGGGAAAGGGGCAGCCCAATTTTTAAAAAACTCGTGAAACCCCCCAAATTTGTGGATAATCCTTTTTCCCTGAAGACCTTTTTGATGACAAAAGGGGGTTGGGGGTTTCAAAAGGGCATTTTAAAAGATAAAAAGAAAGAGGATTTTTTCCCTTTGCTCTTGCCCAGTTACTGTTGCCATCAAGGGGGTGAAGGAACCGGGTCAATCGGGCAAAAATCCCGGAAAATCGCAAGGGCCTTGCAGTGCCCCTTGTTTTGTACCCCAGCTTCGGATGCAGAAGGGTCGGGAAAACGGACCAAGAAAACCCCTGTTTTTGATGATGTTTTATGACATTGCGGACCATCCGGGTTTTTTTCCCCGCAGAATTTGCTTGCGACGCTCATCATGGACGGGGAAAAGGGCGATGGGTAGTGTCAAAACGGGCCCGCCAAAAAAAAGGAAAAGGGCGGTGGGCAAAGTCCCGCTGAAAAGATTCACCCACCACGTCGGGGCCCAAACCCCCGTTTCCTCAACTTTTTCCCCCCATAAAAAAGGGTCCGGGACCACTCAAGCCGGGGGCCTTTTTTGAGAAAGGGCCAAATCTGTTTTCACCCAGCGATGTAAAAATGCCCCCTTTTAAGCCGTAAACCATAAGTAAAGGCAAGAACCTTTAGGGGTTTAAACCCACCCCCACAAAAAATTCTGGGGTCACATCAGCGAATGCATGAGTTTGAAAAGGAGGGAAAACATTTGGGCCCAAAAAAGGGCCCAAAAACCGACGCCGGGGTTAACCCCTGGTTCAAAACCCAAACCCCCCCTTTTGTTTTCCCGCCTCCTCGCTCCCCGCCACCCCCAAACCCTTTTTCCCCTTCCAGCGCCCATGTCCCAATTCTTTGACCCAGGGATCAAGCCTCCGCTTCACCTCCACCTTCCCCGATGAAACCACCAGAAAACCACCAGAAAACCCATCCTACCCCTTTTTCCCCCTCCGCCATTTTGACGACCGGCACGCCCGTACAGCGGCCAGTCTAAAAACCCCAGCCTTATGTCCCCAGGTTTGGGGGCAGAAGAAACACTTAAAAACCTAAACCCTTTCCCAAACCCTAAAGCCCAAATTTCGGCTTTTGCCAAGGTTTTTTGGGGCCTTGGGAAGGGGGTTTGCCTTTTTCCGTCTGGGGGACACAGATGGGTTTTCCGCCAAAATCAGGGGCCCTCGCCCTGCCCCCAATACAAGATGCCGGGGCAGGCATTTCATTCCAAAAAAAGCCCATCCCGGGGCCCCTTGCCAACACGTTTTCTTTAAAATTTAAAAGGCGTTGTTTTGATCTGTGTCCGGGAAAAGCCCCAATTTTACCCCACCGACACAGGGAACCAATTTAAGCACG
>JAODAL010043195.1:0-34086 GCA_025379985.1 Phyllomedusa bahiana | reverse complement strand
AATGCATTGTGCCCTGCCTGACCTCATACTGCTGCCGCCGTGACCTCCACACTGTGTGATTGTGCCACTTGGGGCCCTAATACTGTTTTGCCACCTCAGAATGCCATTGTGCCACTGCCTGACCTCAAAATGCTGCCGCCGTGACCTCCAAACAGTGTGATTGTGCCACTCTGTGGCCTAATATGTTTTGCCGCCTCCAGAAGTCATTGTGCCACTGCCTGACCTCATGCTGCTGCTGCCAGACCCACACTGTGTGATTGTGCCACTCTGTGGCCTAATACTGTTTTGCCGCCTCCAGAATGTCATTGTGCCACTGCCTGAACTCATGCTGCTGTGGCTGCCGCCGTCACCTCCACACTCTATCACTAATGTTGCCACCTGAGCTGTCGGCTTGTTTGTTTTCCAGCTTTCGCTAGCATACTTTATCAGGCTAATTCCCCTTGAGTTTTTTGGTCATTTTTCCCCTTTTAAGTGCCCAGGGAATTTTATGTGAAGCGATTCAAAGAGCGGCGGCAGTCATGTGCGTGTCATACTAAAACACAACATTGTATGAAGACCAAACCAAGCTCCCTCTGCATATTTAAGCATGGCACAACGTTCTACAGCACCCTGCAGGCTCTGGGCAGCCTGGAAATAGCTGTTTTTTAAAGGTGATTCGTGCCGAAGTAATTCGGTCCGAAACGAATTTTGTCGGAAAAATTCGGCGAAGTGACCGAACCGAATTTTTGAGAAATTCGGCCATCTCTAAATGTGACTCAACTTGGTATTATTTAATTTGCATATATATCTTGTGATCAATATTTAGTTAAAAAAATCAGTACTTATAGAAATTTGCTCTTCAAGCACTGACCTTTTGGTAGCTTATGGTTGGTTTGAGTTGATAGACAGAGGCCAATTTTATCAAGAAGAGATATAATCCCAACTACTGATGAGACAGAAGATGGATTTTACACCATTTCAGACTCCCTAAAGGCACAGCAGTTTTTGATCATAGCTGTGACCTTAATGGTATAGAGCTAAATCAGTCAACACTGAAGAAAACGAATAGCTAGTAATCACTCTCCATGACTATTGACTAATGTATCATTTTTGAGCCCACATCAGGACATCTAACTTAGATATGAATTATATTGAGGAATGTTAGTTAAAATAATGTGAAGTATAAAAAAAAAATAAATAAAGACAATTCATAAACCACTTATTTGTATTTTATTGGCAGAATGTCAGCACTTTCACCTCAATTAGAGAAGTAAAGGAAATAATGGAAGGGGAAAGAATTTTTAATGTAGAGTTTATTCTGAGGATGTGTGGACAGTTGGCAAGAATGAAGGGACGCCATTGGAATGTTACTAGCATAAATAACATATAAATAGTCAAATATTGTTTTACCTAGAAAAAGAGAAAATATTTTAAGCGCAAATGATTTTCTTTATTATTTATTTGTTTATTAAGTGTACTGAAAAGGAACCTTTCACATTGAATATGATGCTCTACTTTTGGAACCAAGGTTTAAAAGCAGGAATATCTGAGCATATTGATATATACAGTAAGGTTCTGAAGAAAGATTATGTATAACATGCAGTATAATAAAAGAAAAAATTGCTGCTAACTCTGGGATTGTTAGAACAGAGGATAGTTATTCAGTGACTGACAGCTCTCTATGCAGGAAAAGCTGTCAGTCTCTGAACAAGATCTCCCACTGGACTAATAAGCCCAGAGCAAACAAGGATTTAAATTAATATATTAATGTTATATTGAATCTATTCACACAAAATAGATATGAATCTGCTCACCTATACATGCAGTATAACATGCAGCGTTTTCAGCATATTGACATGGGCAGCATGGACAACATATTCTAAGTAACGTTTGCTTAATTTTAGATTGTTTGCCTGTACAATACACAAGTATTTCTGTTTCACAGGCTTAATAAACAGATGTGAAAAAATCTAGATTTATTACTTTTTTATTGTCATACTTCATTTATAAGTTAAATTCATAAATTTACTATTGTTATGATTATTATTAGTTTATTTTAGGTTAACTATTTTGGATAAATAAATTGTGTTCGATAAGCAGCTCACGTTTTCAACTTTTCCATATTATGCAACTATCATAGATACTCTGGAAACTTTTAAATAGAACAATTAAAATTAACGATAGTTTTCCTCTTATGAATACAACTTTTTTTATTGCAAGGAAGATGAATCACATATTCTTGTATATACATTTATTAGGAACATAATCATTTAGTTTTACTGACCGTCACCTGAAACTTAATATTTGTCAGCAGGACGAATTGAAAGTTAAGTGTTGGTACTGTAAAAAAGTTGGAAGAAGATGCTCTGACTCGGTTGTTCTCAAAGGTCATTAAAATTTAAAATAGCTCTATAAAACTATGTTTGGTCTTAAAATTTGTTTCTAGCACTCTTTTCTTTTTTTTAAGTTTTGGAGATGTAGATTAGAAAACTGTAAAAGTTTGTGACATAAAATGTAATTTCGATGCAGGAATGAATTAGGTTGCACAGGAAAGATTGTTTGGAGTATTATACTTTAGTGATAACAGAGGTTTCATTTGCAGAAACTGAATTATGTGAGGTCTGTACTGTTAAAGGAAAAACAATTAAAGTACAAGAAAGTAAGTGTGTTCATGTATTAATGTTACTTTCTGTTATAATATTGTACTTATTTTGTGTCTATTTTCTGTAAAAATCTTGATACATAATTGCAACAATATTATCTTCATGTGACATATTATTATTATTATTTTATTTTTTTTACTTTAGTAGTTTTACTCCATTATAATTTTAGCTACATTAAGTGAACGTATTATATAATAAAAATCACAACCAACTGTTTTTTTTTCCAACAAATTCAAATTTATTCATAGACATGAACATGTAACAGAAAATACACAACGAGTTCCAGTAGTAATGGAAAGATGCAAATATAAAGCATACATGTAGTAAATACAGGTATAAATTAACATAGAGTATAACTCTGCATAATATATATAACAGAGACTTCAAGAATCAGGTAATACATAGAGTGTAAGCCCTCACGGGCAGGGACCTCTCTCCTTCTGTACCAGTTGTTAGTTACTAATTTGTCACCTTTGTACTTGTTTGACCGATGTTATGTATAAAAACCTGAATGTACAGCGCTCTGGAAATAATAATAATAATAATAATAATAAGGTATAAACACTGTTATAACAGAGATAAGTCCATTACCCTCTATTAAACTTGATGGAAGTCACAAAACCAATAGTAACTAATAATCAAACCAGGTGTGTATGTGTGGTACATGTTACACTACATGTGATGGATGAACAAGTTTGAAAGGGAATCATAGGTCATCAGGACTCATGGGTGAGAGATTGAGGGGCACAAAAATAGGACCCCGTATATCAGTCTTGGGACAGTGGCCATCTTAAGAGATACTGAAAGACAAGCAGTCGCGGAGACACCAGGAGCACCGGTCACGCACATCGCCTCCAAGAAAAGCAGCACAAAATAAAAATAAAAAGTTAATATCACACATAGTTAGAGGAAGGCAAGGGAGCATTCCTCTCTGGCAAGCAAAGGTTTCAATGCACCAAGATGGCAAAATAGAGGTGGAGTTCAATCAGGGTCTGAAAAGGATAAAAGAGTATGTGCAGTGTCCAGCCAATCCTGCCAAATTTTTGCAAATTAATCTAGACAACCCCTATACAAGTAAATATATATTCTTAAAAGGAAGTGTAGAATTCACAGAATTGATCCAGCTCTGTGTGGTTGGCACGCGGCTGGACATTCAGTAATGGCTAACAGTTTTGCATGCCGCAAGCAAAAGTTCAGTGAGACAGGTACGTTCTGCAGGTGCCAGGTAATCCTCGGGACCTAGAAAGAGAAGGCACGTTTCAGGGTCTGACACACATCTATGGTGTTTAAACAAATGTAGACTGGCAAAAAAAAAAAAACTCATGGTATACATCATACATAGGAACTGCTAAATAAAATTATAGTGGACATCAGGGAAAATATAGCTGCAGCTACTGAAAGGCCACAGTTGGGAAACATGCCTTAAACCAGTGTTAGTTTTTGGTTGCAGGCAGTCAACATATTAATACAATAAAACAGTGGCAGATATAGAACTGTTAATCGTGGGTACATTTTTTTCAAGACACAGTTGGGTAATTAAGCAGAAAGAGGCATGTACATGCTAATGACTGGGCCTTTGCTTGCCACTTTTCCCTGAATAGTAATCGGAGGAGGAATACATGAGAATGGCCTGAGGCTGCAAAGTCCAACCAACCCCTCCAAACCAGTTGAATTTGATGCAGAGTATGGAGTGGGTCTTGACGAGCAGCCCAGACTGCAAATGTGCATATGTTATTATTTATGTATATACAAGTGCCAAAAAATAGTGTATTTCATTTTGTATAACAATTTAAGTATTTTTATTATATTATATAGAGATAGGTTTATATTGTAAGTCGAAGTTTGGGATGATTCGCGGGAACAAAGCGTATTTTTAATTGATAAAATGGCCGCAAGCACTTGGCATTACATGGGACAAAGAACTCTGGGAGGAAGAAAGGAACATCTCAATGACATGTGCAGAGATGAAGCCAATCAGAGACCGTCGGGATTCTGTGATGTCACCGCACTATATAAGTCCGGACACGACGCTGGCTGCTCACACTCTGTCTGTGCTGTGCTGTAGCTGCTGGGGGGGGGGGGGGCCCGTCACAGCTTTTCTCAGAGACTGCTGAGCCGTTCTAATTTTGATTTTGTGGGGTATTGTAATTGAAGTCCAGTGTAGGTCCAATTCTGCTGCATATACATTTTAATGCCATCTGGTCAGTTGTGGAGCATATTGGATATCCAAGGGTTATCTAAGCCTGCCTGTTTTTGCTTTTGTATTCAGTAAAAGAAGCGGCGTTTTTACAAGCCACATACCAGTTAATTTTTTACTGCTCATTTCATTTGCGCAATTTATATCCAAGGGTTAATTAAGCGTGTTTGTGTTATTGTAGTCAGTAAAAGAAGTGGTGTTTTTCAACGCCAAATACATTTTTTTTCCTGTAGCATAATTTATATCCAAAGGTTAATTAAGCGTGTTTCTGCTTTTGAAGTCAGTAAAAGAAACGGTGTTTTTCAACTCCAAAGACTAAATTTTTCCTGAAGCATAATTTATATCCGAAGGTTAATTAAGCGTGTTTCTGCTTTTGTATTTAGTAAAAGAAATGACGTTTTAACATGCTACATACCAGTTAATTTTTTGCTGCTCATTTCTTTTGCGCAATTTATATCCAGTGGTTCATTAAGCATGTTTGTGCTATTGCAGTCAGTAAAAGAAACAGTGTTTTTCAACGCCAAAGACGAAATTTTTCCTGTAGCGTAACTTATGTCCGAAGGTTAATTAAGCGTGTTTCTGCTTTTGTAATCAGTAAAAAAAACTGTGTTTTTCAACGCCAAAGACAAATTTTTCCTGTTGATTCCTGTAGCATAATTTATATCCGAAGGTGAATTAAGCATGTTTCTGCTTTTGTATTCAGTAAAAGAAATGGCGTTTTAACACGCCACATACCATTTAATTTTTTTGCTGCTCATTTCTTTTGCGCAATTTATATCCAAGGGTTAACCAAACCTGTTAGTGGGTTCATTTGGAGTCAAATACAGGGTGTGTATTTAACATATACAGATATCTTCATTAAAAAGAGTCTGTAAATTTTTGAACAAACAGTATGTCAGACAGAGAGGTGGCAGGCTCTTCACATGCGAGTGGCAGTGGCACAAACATTCCTGGAGCAGGCACAGGTCGCAGCACAGTAAGGGGACATCGCAGCAGGGGTCGCTTGGTGAGGCCAGAACTGCCGGTGTCATCTAGCGGCCCTGTGTTAACCAGCAACCCAAGGATTCTTGATTGGTTGACTAGGTCATCCACTTCCTCCCAGATGACATCTGACAACCCCAGCCAAGAGTCGATGGGAACATCAGACACAACCCTTAGTTGGCATGGCCCAGGAACAGCTCAGCGGCCCTCACCTGTCCTCAACCCACCTCTGTCCCGTCTGGTTCCCTCACCCAGAGAATTAGTATGTGGTCTGGGCTCAGCACCACTATACAGCGAGGATGAACAATTTGAGGAGGACAGTCAGCAGCTACTTGGCAGCGAAAAAATGGGGCCAATATCCCCTGCTTCTTGCAGTAGGCGGTAAAGTATGGATGTGGAGAGTGGCATGGGAGGTCATGTTGTGAGGGGTCAGCCTCCGCATACCAAGACCGATGAGGAGGATAGCAGTGAAGATCAAACAGTAATCAGTGATGATGTAGCCGACTGCACTTGGGAGCCGGGTGAAGCAAGGGCTTCATCATCGTCAGGAGAAGAGGGCGTCAGCTTACGCATCAGGCAGCGGCGCAGCCAGCAAGTGGGTAATGTGGCCGTGAGTCAGCAGGGTAGCAGCATTGCGGGTTCGGGAGCCAAATGGCCACGGGGTAGAAAACCCGCTTCGCAGGTCCAAGAAAGTAGCGGCACAGGGGCTCAGCGAGGCAGCGGCGGTAGTAGTCACTTAGTGCGGAGCGTTGGCGATAAAATCAGCTACTCAGCGGTGTGGCAATTCTTTGCTAAGACTTCGGAAGAGCCGAATATGGGTATATGTAGAAGCTGTGGGCAGAAAGTGAAGCATGGCCAGGGTGCTAACGATGGCACCACGGCCCTGCGTCAACACATGCAGCGTCACCATCCGGTGGCCTGGGAGAAAAGTGGCTCAGATGTGGTGGTCCATTGTGCCGCCGCAGCAACAACAGCAGCAGCACCCAGTGGCACGCATGCCATTGCAGCCAGTCAAGGCTCCACCACCTCTGCAGAAGAGGGCTGTTTCTCTTTGCCATCATCTTCCGATCCAGATGTTCCTGCTCCTCGCTACTCATGGTGCCAGCAGTCGTTCACCAAGGTGATTGCAAAGAGACAACAGTATGCATCCAAACATCCTAAGGTGCAGAAGCTGACCGTGCTCCTGTCCAAGTTGTTAGTACTGCAGTCCCTCCCTTTAGCAAATGGCTGACTCTGCACCGTTCAGAGAACTAATGGCCTGTGCCGAGCCGAGGTGGAGAGTTCCAAGTCGTAATTTATTTTCCAAAAAGGCAGTACCAGACCTCCTCAAATATGTAGAACAGAAGGTTGGCCAGTCCTTGAGCTTATCGGTTTGTTCCAAGGTGCACGGCAGCGCGGATGTGTGGAGCTGTAACTACGGTCAGGGCCAGTACATGTCCTTTATGGCCCACTGGGTGAATGTGCTTCCTGCCCAGCCACACCAACAACTTGGACAGGAGAAGGCGCTTTCTCCTCCACGTTGTCAAACTGCTGCTCCTGCGCCAATGTCCGCCTTCTCCACCACCACCATATCAGCCTCCACAAGTACTGCTCCATCATACCACATGTGTAGGGCACAGCGGTGTCACACAGTTCTACACCTGGCTTGCCTCGGCGAGCGAAGTCACACAGGGGAGGAACTGCTCCGCGTCATGGAGCAAGAAATCCATGTGTGCTTTCTCCGCGCCAGCTGCAAATCGGAACCATGGTGATGGACAATGCGAGGAACATGGTGTCCGTGCTGCACCGATGAGGGATGGTCCATGCGCCCTGAATGGCGCACGTGTTCAATCTGGTTGTGAAAAGATCCTTAAGTCTTCCACCGATCTTCAGAACATTCTGAAAATGGCCAGGAAACTGTGCATGCACTTCATCCATTCCTACAAAGCCATACACCCTCCTCGAGTTGCAGTGGCAGAACGACCTCCCCCATCACACGCTGATATGCATTGTTTCCACCCGTTGGAATTCCAGCCTGCACATGTTGGACCGACTGTATGAACAGAGAAAGGCCTTTTACGATTTTTTGATGATCCAGGTGGACAGGAGTACTCCCCTTTGTAACTTTGATGTCAGCCAGTGGCAGCTCATGCGTGACACCTGTCGTTTGCTGAGGCCGTTTGAGGAGGCGACATTATTTGTCAGTCGCCAGGACTACAGGATGAATAACGTCATTCCACTGCTTCATGTCCTGGAACAGATGCTGAAAAATCTGTCTGGGCAGGGGACTGAAGACGTGGTGACTAAATTTCGCGGCCTCATGAGTTCGGTGGGGACTGAACTGGAGGAGGAGGAGGACATTGGAGCACAAGCATTGTCTGGTAAAATGAGTGGTTTTTCTACCCAGGTGACAGGAGCGGAGGAGCAGGAGCAGCTGGAGGAGGTAGATGGAAATGAGAAAGATGAGGCAGATGACCTGCAAGCACAATGGCAGTATACAGTGAAGATGGACGAAGGAAGTCCCTCAGAGTCCCTTGTGCAGATGGCCCGCAGCATGCTGATTTGCCTGGATAGTGACAGCCAAATAGTCACCATTCGGCAAAGGGATGACTTCTGACTCTCCAACCTCTTGAACCCTCGCTACCGGTCCAAAATGGGAGCCTTTTTCCCAGCTGCTGAGAGGGAGGACAAACTCAAATACTATAGGGAAATCCTCCGTAGTCAGTTGGCCGCTGCCTATGTGCAGCATGGTCCATCTTCTGACAGGTCTGACTGGGGGGTTCCTCAGCGTTCACATACCACTGTCGCGACTGCTGTGGGAAGGTGGGGGTAGGAGCTGCTGCTGCTGTTGATGCCTTCATCTCCACACTGTGTCATTTTGCCACTCTCTGACCTCATGCTGCTGCTGTGGCTGCTGCCGTGACCTCCACACTGTGTCATTGTGCCACTGTCTGAACTTTTTTTTTTCCCTCCATCAGCTTCATCATTAATACCTTAATATTAATAAAAGTTCTTACGCAGTTAATTATGACGTATAAACGTGGTAGTTTGAATCCAGTTTCTGCATGACACCAATTTGTTCAAATGCAGCGTATGGAATTGAAGGAGACCCTAACTACAGGGAATGTTTTAGGTGCTTATTTTGCATTCGGTGCCATTAGTGATGGAATTTAGTACAAAACTGGAATACTGAAACACAAGCAAATGCTGCACAACTGGCTTTGGATGAGCTTCTTCAGCATGAAGAATGTGAATCGTATGTCCAAATTACAGACAGGAAAAACCGCCTCCGCCTCCTCTTTGAGCCTCGTCTTTCATATCCGTGTAAAGGACCTCTTGCCTCCGTCCCTTGACCACGATCCTTGCCGGCTGTCCTGACCTGACGCGTGTCCCCGACTCCGAGTTTGCCTTATGATTTTGTACCTCGCTACACCACGGCTGCCACCACAAGCAAGTCACGTCAGGGGTAATGACCTGGTAGACTCCCGCCGCAGCAAGTCCATCCCGCTTTGCGGTGGGCTCTGGTGAAAACCGGGACCTACTTAGATTCTGCTCCCTGGCGTGGCTATTGCCATCTTTCCCTTACTGTGCTGCGATCTGTGGTGGCTCCGGTAACCTACTACTGTGTTCTTTGACGCTATGGTAGGATCTTAGCCTTCAGCTTGTTTTTTTTCCAGCTGGTGCTGCCATGACTTTTTATGAAATAAACACAGTTCAGAGTTTGGCTCACCTCCAATGCGGCGATTGCTTCACCTGATCTGCTTCTCCTGTGACTGCAGTCTGCACTGCTGCACGGATCCAAGAATTCTCGACCACAGGACCAAATGTAAGCACTTCAGAAGAAAAACGTGGAAAAACTGGAAAAATGTTTATTGTATACACACCTTTAAAATGACATAGCACAGAGGTACAATATTGGCTATATCCTAGGCTATGTGGATATAGCCAATATTGTCCCTCTGTGCTATATCATTTTGAAGGTGTGTATACAATAAACATTTTTCCATTTTTTTGCACGAATTGCTGGATCACGTTTTTCTTCTGAAGTGCTGCCATGACTTTATCAGGCTGCATTCCCGCCTCAGTTTTTTGGTCAGTTTTGCCCCCGTAAGTGCACAGGGAATTTTAGACTGAGCGATTCTAAGAGCGGCGGCAGTCATGTGCGTATCATACTAAAACACAGCATTGTATGAAGACCAAACCAAGCTCCCTCTGCATATTTAAGCATGGAACAATGTTCTACAGCACCCTACAGGCTCTCTGCAGCCAGGAAATAGCTGTTTTTTAACGCGATTTGGGGACGGAACGGATTTGGACGGAATTTTTGAGAAATTCGCCCATCTCTATAGATAGGTCCTGGAACTTAAAGAGACATGTATGAAGGAAGAAGCTTCAAAGTGAATTGTCGAGTCTCGTTTTTAGTGTATAATGCGCCTGAATGTATGAAAGTAGTTTTTGTGTGATTAATAAAGCGCCTAACATGTATAAAGGCTATAGATAGGCTGGAAATAAAAGAAAAGTCATTAGAATAGCATGCCAGTGAATAGAGACTATGGTTCTGATCTTGCTTGGTTCACCACAGGTCCCAGCAAGAGCTGTGCTGTGCTGGCTCTTGCTGTATGTAGCATAAAGGGTGAGAGCAAAAATTAATTTCAAATTTAATGTAGTAAAAATTAAAAATTCTGAACAACAGCATCAATGGGTTATTTAATGTAAAATTAGTTTTAGATTTTATAAATTTTAAATACATTTCATAGAGATATTTTTATATTTTTGGGATATTATCTATTTTTATATTAATTTTATATGATAACATTTTTTATTACATTTATATAATTAAGTTTTATATAGTTTGACAATAATCAGAAATCACTCTTTATTATTGCACTAGTGTAAGTTGAGATATATTGGACATTTTTTTTTGTAACAGCAAATCTAGCTCCACTTTGACTCCTCAGGTTCAGACAGACCGCATTGAAATTGGTCTGCTTCTTCGAACAGTAATGCACCTATTTTTTCTGAACCACATTCATATATGTGTCTAATATTACGAGTGTGGTGTGACACGCCTCCATAACGCCCCAAGAACGACCCCAGAACACCACTTCATGTTAGGCCCATTACAAAGTGTTGAGTTTTACGAACAATGCACCTAACGCATTCATTAGGCGCATTAGACATCGTAGACTGCTCACTTAGGTGTATTTTACGCTAGAAAAGGGTGAAAAACCTGATCATACATGTCTCCCTAAGAAATTTAATAGACAGACACCTATTCTTAATATTTATGGACTGTATAATAATGGGGTATGTCCCAAGAGATTGGCACATAGCAAATGTGGTGCCAATATTCATAAAGGGGTCAAAAACTGATCCTGAAAACTACAGGCCAGGAAGTTTAACCTCTGTTGTAGGTAAAATGTTTGAAGGCTTTCTAAGAGATGCTATCCTGGATTATCTCACTGAAAATAAATATATAATTCCATTCCAGCATGGAGCTCATGAAGGATCAGTCCTGTCAAACTAATCTCATCAGCATCTATGAGGAGGTTCATTCTAGACTGGATCGGGGCAAAGCATTGAATGTTATATACCTAGATTTTTCTAAAGCATTTGATACTGTGCTACATAAAAGGTTGGTAAGTAAAATGAGAATGTTTGGACTGGGAAAAAATGTGTAACTGGCTCAGTGATAGAAAACAAAGGGTGGTGATTAATGGTACATAATCAGACTGGATCCCTTTTACTATTAAGGTACCACATGGGTCAGTATTGGGCCCTATTCTCTATATTATATTCATTAATTATCTAACACATGGATTACACAGTAGAAGGGGTATGGTTGCACATGATGAGAACATTATTCTCCCATTAAACAAGTCACTAGTTAGACCACACATGGAATATTGTGTACAGTTTTGGGCACCAGTGCACATGAAAGACATTGTAGTGCTTGAACAACTTCAAAGGCGGGCAACAAAAATAATAAAATGACTGGTTGGACTGCAATAGCCAGAAAGGTTAGAAAGATGAGAGTTATTTAGAGTTCAATGTAGAGATCCTTCCCAGGATCTATTTAAACCCTGGACTGTACTGCAAATAAGGGGGCATCCCCTATGCCAAGAGGAAAGAACATTTCTGCATAAACATAGAAAGGGATTCTTTATTGTAAGAGCAGTGAGACTGTGCAACTCTCTGCCAGAGGAACTTGTCATAGTGAATTCACTAACAGAGTTCAAAAAGGATCTGGATGGATTTCTAGAGTGCAATAATACAACAAATTATAGTAACTAGGACTCTGGAGGAGTGTTGTTGATCCAGGGATTTATTCTGATTGCCATATTGGAGTCAGGGAGGATTTTTTTCCCTAAAATGAGGACAATTGACTTCTACCTCATAGTGGGTTTTTCCCTTCCTCTGGATCAACATTATAGGAAAATAGGCTGAACTTGATAGAAGTTTGTCTTTTTTCAGCCTTACAAACTATATAACTATGTAACTATGAGAGTTGGCAATAACATTGCCAGGGAACGGAGTCTAAGAAGCCACATGGTTTTCACAAGCGCCTGCTGCAAGGCAGAATGGACTTGGCTGCGGAGAAATTCCAGGTCGCTATCCCTGATCTAGTCACTTTCACTGACAGCTGAGGTGTCAGAAAGGTACAAGAGGGTCAGGCGAAAATGTAGTCAGTGGTCCTAGCAACAGGTCAGGGCAGGAGGCAGGCAAGATAGCAGTCACGAATGCAAAGCCAAAGCTCAAAACCGGAAAATATGGACATTGACAACAAAGCACTAAGGCAAATGGATACACACCAGTAACTGGCTGAGAGGATAGAGGGAGTGAGAAATAAGAAGCTGGGATGGAACGTGCTGGCCCTTTAAGTCACAGAGGACCAGTACATGTTCATGCTAGAGGGCAGCCATGAGCATGCACAAGTGTAGATACAGGGAAGTGGAACTAAGAAGTGCTGGCAGGGATTGAAGGATGGGGGGCGGCACAGGGAAAAAGATGGGAGGTGATGAGGGAGGTTGACCCGGCACCAACATATCTGTGGCCCAGAGCACAGTCTGCAGCATGCTTTATGACTTATTTTTTATTTTTTATCCCTTCCAGAGTCAGAAGCAATGTCTTGTATCATTAAAGAATATTGGTTGGGGGCTTTTTTTTACTATAGTTTCATCCTTGGCTAGAGAACAAAGATGGAACCTTGTGTCTGTGTATGAACTACTGGAATCCAGAAAAAAAGTTACAATGAAACACAAATACCTACTTTCTTGATTTAAGAACTTTTTGACATAATTTGGCAGTCATTATGGGTTCACACTGTGCCCCGTCTTCCTACCCATCGACCCGGCCCTGCCCTCCATCTTCATTGTCACGGTCATAGAAGTGGATCCTCTGGATCACCGCAAGCGATGGCGTAAGCCACGCCAGGGAGCGAAATCTAAGTAGGTCACGGTTTTCACCAGAGCCAGAGTCTACCACGTCGCTATCCCTGACGTGACTTGCTTGCAGAGGCAGCCAAGGTGTAGCGTGGTACAAAATCATAAGTCAGGCTTGTAGTCGGGGAAAGGCAGAAGGTCAGGACAGGCGGAAATGGTTCGTGGTCGTGGACAGGCAGGAAGGTCAGGGCAGGTGGCAAGATTCGTGGTCTAGGAACGGAGGCAAACGGTACGGTACACGGTAATCAGGAACGCTTTCTCAATAGGCAATTGGCACTTAAGATCCGGCACAAGACTCAGGAAGGGGCAGGCTTAAATAAGGGCAGCGACCGGCAATACCCAATTACCGGTGCGCTGGCCCTTTAAATCTCGCAGAGCCAGCGTGCGTGCGCGCTAGGGAGCCTCTTTCTGGCCTGAAGGAACTTCTGAATAATATTACAATTCAGAATATTTTCCTCTGGCTCCCAGGACCTCTCTTCAGGCCCGAACCCCTTCCAGTCAATGAGGAAAAACCGCTTCCCTCTGACCGTCTTCATATCCAGAATCTCCTTTACCGTAAAGGCATCGGCCTCAGGAGTGGGAGGAGCAACTACCTGAGAGAAGCGATTTAGGATGACCGGTTTCAGAAGAGAGACATGGAAGGAGTTCGGGACCCGCATAGTGGGAGGAAGGCGGAGCTTATATGCCACAGGGTTTATGCCTTTAAGCACCTCAAACGGACCCAGGAACCGGGACCAAGCTTGTAGCTGGGAACCTTGAAACGAATATATTTAGCCAACAACCACACATTGTCACCAGGAGAGAAGACCAGCAGGGTTCTTCGCTTTTTGTCAGCTTGCGCTTTTGTACAAGCGATAGCCTGGAGTAGAGAATGCTGCGTCTGCTTCCAGATAGCTGTCAGGTCCTGGACCAGCTCCTCCATGGCAGGGGCCTCAGAGGGTACAGAAAGGGGGAGGGGTGGGCGGGGATGTCGCCCGTAGACAATGAAAAAAGGAGCAGCTTTGGCAGACTCCGAGTCTAAGGAGTTATAGGAAAACTCAGCCCAGGGTAAATAATTAGACCAATCATCCTGGCGCGCAGAGACAAAGTGGTGCAGGTAGCAGCCTAGGGTCTGGTTAACTCTCTCCACTTGCCAATTAGACTGGGGGTGATAGGCCGAAGAAAAGTCCAGTTTCACTTGTAGTTGGTTACAGAGGGAGCACCAGAATCTAGAGACAAATTGGACACGCCGGTCCGATACTATGTGCCGAGGAAGCCCATGCAGCCGTAAAATATGTTGAAAAAATAGACTGGCAAGGCGAGAGGCTGAGGGTAAGCCCGGCAGAGGAATAAAGTGAGACATTTTGGAAAACCGGTCGGTAACCACCCAGATCACGGTGTTACCAGAGGAAGGAGGGAGATCCGTGATAAATTCCATGGCCACATGGGTCCAAGGACAGTTGGGTATCGGTAGTCTGAGAAGCAGACCTGCCGGCTTCAGACGAGGGGACTTGTTCCGGGCACAGGAAGTGCAGGACCCCACGAATCACAACACCAGCTAGACCCGCCCCCAGTAAAAACGAAGCTGGTGGAGCAAGACCCTGCACCCTGGGTGCCCAGCCATTCCAAGAAGCCCGGGCAACAAAAGCTTTTCCCCGGGGGGAACCGGGAGGGAAAATGTGGGCCCTGGAGTGGGGTTTCCTTCCCAGTCCAATCCAAGCAAGGGAAGGCGCGGCCTTGCATTTGTTCCCAGGGCAAAATGAATTAGAAAATTAAATTTGGAGAAGAAGATGGATAACGAGTGGCGGGGTTTAATCGTTGGCTGTTTGGAGATATAAAAAGGGTTTTTATGGGGCGGTATAGAGTTGACTGGGTGAGAGCCCCCTCCAAGAGATACCGCCATTCCTCCAGGGGCCCCGCTGATGGCCGTAACTCCCCGGGTTGCCAATTGAGTAAATTTTTTTCTGCAGAGGAAAAAAATTTTTGAGAAAAAAACGCAAGTGGGGTCTTGCCTTTGGGGCCTTTCTGGAAGTTAGCCCCCCCCCCCCACCCCAAGGAAAACATTTCTCTGTGTTGGCCGGAAGCACAGGCGCAGAGGGAAGGCAACTTTAACTTTGGGGAAGGGTTCCTCTGCCGCCGGGGGACAGAGCTTTGGATTGGCTTTTTTCTTGGTTTAAAGCCCCAAAGGGGGATACCCCCCAAGGAAAAGTGGGTTAAAAAGCCTGTAATAGTTGGCGAAACCCCAAAAATCTCTGTATGGCTCGGAGACCCCCGGGACTGCCACTGTTTGGGTTTGGCAGACAATTTTCCTCTACAGGCCCCGTCGGAAATTATGAAGCCCGGGGTGGTAGGCCTGCGAGGGGAAAAGACACTTCCGAGCTTGGATAAGGGGGTTTGCCTTAAAAAGTCGAGGACTTTGTCGTACAGAACTTGGTGGGACTCAAGGGCGGGGGGAGAACACCAGAAAATATCCAGGTAACGACCACGCACTGTACAGGGTCCGGGAATTGTAATTGAAAAATTCTTGAAGACGCGGGCATTGCAGGTCCGAAGGGCTGACCAGGTACCGAAATGCCCGTCGCGAGTGTTGAAGGCGGTCTTCCATTCTTACCCTCTTTATCCCCTATAGGTTTTAAGCCCTCGCGATCCCAATTTATAAATATTTGGCACCCCGAAACAGGTCAAAAAACTCCGTGATCAGGGGGGGAAAGGGTAGCGGTGTTTACCGTGATCTTTTTGAGCCCAGATATCTATGCAAGGAGAAGGGTACCACCTTCTTAGCTACAAAAAAAACCCCGGCCCCGCTGGGAGGGGGACTTTTTATGAACCCCTTCGGGAGATTTTCCTTGAAAAGGGGTAACATACCCAAAACCCTCAGTACCGACAGAGGGTGAAAAAAACCCTGCCCCGTGGAGGAGATCCCAGGCAAAATCAATAGGACGGCATTGGGCAATGGGGGGGGCAATGTTTCCCGCTTGCTTCCTTTAGAAAACGTCCGCAAAAAACTTTTTATAGGAGCGGGGGAAGGGGCCCCCCAGAAGGGTTTAGGCCCCCAAAAAGCGAGACTACACTCCGACCCCCAAATCAAGCTTCGCCTGATTGCCAGTTGAGAAAGGAGCATGGCCTGCAGCCACGGGGGATGCAGGAGAATGGGAAAAAAAGAACCGGGGGAGCAGGAAAAAAAGCAAGTCTCTTTTTGTGCAGGGGCCCCCACTTTAAGACCAAGGCAAATGCGGAACTGAATTGGATCCCCGAGAATCTCTCCATGAAAGAGGAATAATTGGGGGTTCTCCCGGCGGATCACAGGGAAAGGTTAACTGGGCACCAGGGGAGCATCCAAGAAATTTCCAGCCACCCCAAATTCCGGAAAGCAGCAACAGAAATTTGGGGAAACCCGACCCGTGCCCACGATCATGGGCAGGTCGCGAGGAGATCTTCTCTCACCTAGGGATGCCTCTCCCAAGTACCCGGGGGGGGCCCTTTCCCCGGGCCTGAGGACGCAGTGGGCAAGATCTGCGGAAATGGTCTGAACTGCCACAGTACAGACAAAGGTTCTCCTCACGTCTTATGGTTAGCTCCGGTGCAGAAAGGTGGGCTCTATTCACTTCCATGGCCTTCTCGGCAGCAGGCAGAGAGGGCAACTGTGGCGGCCTTTGGAATACTGGAGCCAGATGAGGGAGACGACGGGGTCTAGTCTGTTCTCGTTCTTGCCAGAGCTCTTCCTGGCGTTCCGAGAAACGGATGTCAATCTGAGTGGCCAGGGAGATAAGGTCACTCGAGGAAGACGGGAGGTCCCGGGCGAACAGGGCATACTTGATTCGGCTGGAGAGGCCCATCTTGAAGGTGGCAGTCAACGCTGCTTCATTCCACAATAATTCAGAAGCCAAATTGTGGAAACGTACTGCATAATCGCCTACAGATGAGTCCCCTTGGCTCAGGTTTAGCAAGGCGGTCTCGGCAGAAGAAGCCCGGGCAGGTTCCTTGAAAACACTCCTGAACTCGGTGAGGAATGTAGCAAAGTTGGCCCAGGCCAGGGCTTTCCCAGAAAGAAGGCTGAGCACGAACGCCACCTTTGACCGTTCGGTAGGGAATTGGTTACCCATTAACTCGATATGCAGGGAGTATTGGGTGATAAAGCCCCTGCAAGCCTTGGAGTCCCCATCGAACTTGGATGGCATAGACAGACGGAGCCTCGGACCAGCGGTCGGAGCCGGAACTGAAGGTGCAGCGAGAGCCACGGGAGCGGGCTGCTGCTGCTGCTGAGCGGCTTGGAACTGCTGCATCATGGCGGAGAGATGGCTGAGTTGCTGGGCTTGCTGAGCGATCTGTTGGGACTGCTGAGCCATGATGGTGGTGAGGTCAGCGTTGGGCGGCAGAAGCACTTTGGCGGGATCCATGGCCGGATCTTACTGTCACGGTCGGTAGAAGTGGATCCTCTGGACCACCGCAAGCGATGGCGTAAGCCACGCCAGGGAGCGGAATCTAAGTAGGTCCCAGTTTTCACCAGAGCCCGCCGCAAAGCAGGATGGGCTTGCTGCGGCGGGAGTTTACCAGGTCGCTACCCCTGACGTGACTTGCTTGCGGTGGCAGCCGAGGTGTAGCGTGGTACAAAATCGTAGGGCAGGCTTGTATTCTGGGACAGGCAGAAGGTCAGGACAGGCGGCAAGATTCGTGGTTAAGGAAAGGAGGCAAACGGTATGGTACACAGTAATCAGACAAGACTCAGGAACGCTTTCTCAATAGGCAATTGGCACTAAAGATCCGGCACAAGACTCAGGAAGGGGCAGTCTTAAATAAGGGCAGCGACCGGCAATACCCAATTACCATTGCGCTGGCCCTTTAAATCTCACACAGCTGGCGCGCGCGCGCTCTAGGGAGCGGGGACGTGCACCGGGAGACTAGAGCTGCAGCAGGAGCGCAGCCGGGTAAGTAGGCAGAGACCCTGCCGGCAGAGTAAGCGAGCCCGCTGCCCGACATGCGGGCAGCGGTGCCGCTCGTGAGGGACCATGAGTGTGCCTGCGACCCGGGACGGGACTCGCAGGCCCACCCGTGACATTCACTTAACTATAAGACGCACCCTCATTTCCTAGCAAGTTCTGGGGAAAAAACTGTGTCTTATAATCTGAAAAATACAATAAAAGACATCAGAAAATCATACCTTTTTCATAAATCTATAACTATCACATACAATAATTAATAACTGGCTTGTGCACACCTATTATGATTGCACACTAATCTGATAAAAAAGGCCTAAAGGATAAATTCATCATAAATTACAATAATACATAACCAATTTTTTTTAACTCCTTACATCCATGCATCATATTTATAGGTATTGGGAAGGAAAGCATCATAACAGTAAAATAAAGTAATAAAGGCCAAAATACACATTGAGAATTTGAAACCCCTAGCCCAATATTTATGGCTGTAATGTAGAGGTGAACCACTTAGGGAAGACTTAACAACCTCATGCAGATAAAATTAAATGGGTAATCCCACTATACACATTGGTAGCATTTTGATAGGATATGCCATTAATTCTGTGGTGGGAATACCTATTTAATTGTCTACAGTGATTTATCCATGGAGTCTATTGGGACTGAAGTCAGTATATGGGCAGACACATGATAAATCAGTACAGATAAATCAATACACATGTGCTACAACATAGTGAAGCAAAACCTACTATACATGGTACTGGAAGCTAGAGCATGTGTATAAGATAACATGGCAAATTTTAATATGCACACAATAAAGAGAAAAAAGGCAATACCATGACACAAGTGCCATACTGCAATGTTAGAGACAGCAAATAATACTGCTTCATGGACCAATATATAATATATATATATATATATATATATATATATATATATATATAATATAATATATATATATATAAAATATTTATATTTAATATATTTAATATATATATATTATCATAATATATATATATATTTTAATATAAAAAAAAAATACAGACCTATATGCAGTATAATAGACTTTGTACCAATATATTTATAAATATTAACACATAAAGATTTTTATAAAAACTATTGATGAACAAGTAAATAGTTGTCTAATAATGTAGTCAATATATGTTTAGTGTGGTCAAATCCATTCATGTGGGCTTGTCATCCAGTGACAATCTACACAGATCACAAGAATCTGCTACATTATCTTGAGACAAGTCACCATTAGAATTCTTGCCAAGTTCATTGGTCTTTGTGTTTTTTGTTTTTTTTCAGTTTGATTTTATTCTATATTACCACTGCAGTGGCAAAACAAATGTTAGGGCAGGTGCACTGTTTAATTTGACTCTTTATCTTTGTGAAAATCCACCAAGGAAGGTTTTTATCCCTCAGAATCAAAGAAGGCTATCCTGGTTCAGTCAGCTTGTTGAACCTGTGCGTAGAACAATGTCTCACACCAGACCAGCCAGCTTATCTCTGTTATCACTGGCAGTTCCCAAAGCTCCATTAATCCATAGACTGTCCAGAGTTACATGGGCTGTATGGTTGTTGGGTTAGTTGGCAACTAGTTCTATTACTACTACTGCATTATTTTATTGTCCGCTCCTCCTTCTGTAGTTTAACTAGTCTGCTTTGTTTGCTCTTGAACATTGTTTTAAACAAAATGGTTTAGAATATCTCGGTTTGCTGAAGATTGAGCTTCATTTCTCTTTTGCGTGTCTAGTAAATGGAAAGTTTAATAAGTCAATAAAATTCAGGTGACTTATCTTTGATGCGATTTTTCCTTATCAACATGAGGAATGGGTCAACATCCCATCATGGACTAAGTTCTAACAATCATTTTATTGAGTTCAGTGGTGCTACAGTATATTTCAGCATTTTTTGTTTATG
The DNA here is from genome assembly GCA_025379985.1 of Phyllomedusa bahiana. Taxonomy (NCBI): domain Eukaryota; kingdom Metazoa; phylum Chordata; class Amphibia; order Anura; family Hylidae; genus Phyllomedusa; species Phyllomedusa bahiana. The sequence continues at coordinate 14,003 of JAODAL010043195.1, read as the reverse complement.
GGCAACATCTGTGGGTACAACCTTCTGATTGTGCCATCTGAACTGCCAACTGCCATCTTCTAGTGCAGAACGAAATTACTTTCCTCCAATTATATCCATTTGAAGACTCTTGGTTACATATGGATTCTTAGTGCAATATTGAAGTAGCTTAACCCAGTGTGCTTCAAGCTACACTTCCCAGTTTAACTCTAGATATCCAGCCGTTTACTTTTCCACATATTCTTAATCGTTTCTCAACCAAGTCGCCACGTATCCTTTCCTGCTTCTAATGCTAAATCCTTAAACTGTTGTATTTGATTATCTGGCAGGGGATTTTAATAAAACATTAATCCCACCTGGGATATTATATGGGATATTATATCTTCTTTATGAAAATGGACCATAAATAGGGGTACTGTGTCTTTCTCATTCCTTGACATTTATGCCTTGCCTCTCTGAGGCCATTGGCCATTCCATAATTATTGGTGTCCATTCAGCTATTAGTATTTTAACACATTGCAAAGACCTTTTTTAGAGGAATATGTAGTTCATTTATCAAATTGCGTAAAAGATTCAGATTTTTTTATTCAATATATAATAGGCAATACATGGTCTGACTAATAAGCTTTTCCAACCAGGGATGTATCCTCGCTTTACTCAAATGTTGAGAATGAGATATGATTATCTTGTGTTAAGTACTTTCTTGTACAGTACTAATCTATTCCTTCTCAACAGATTGATTTATTAGTTGGCCCCTGATTTATTTTGAGTAATTTTATAATCGTTCGCAAAGTACTATAGATTCATTGTCAAAATTGTGAGATGGGGATGGATACACGGGTAAACCCTTTTGTTAACTTACTAATGTGTTGCTTCGATAATTCTTCCATTCTGTATCTGCATAATTTTAAGCAAAGAAGGTAATGCTTTTCACTAAATCTCTTAGTAATAGTAAATTGGGTCTTGGTTTTACATGAATATCCCATCCTGATACTATTACATTTTTGGATTTTAAAATTTCTCATACTGATGATTGATTAGTCACTTCTATTCATTTTAAGTGACTGATTCTAAAAGTTTCTTACACTTCCATACTTGTGTAAGAAAAAGCAGCTTTCATTTCTCTCCACCTTTGTCAGGCTGCGGGTGGTGCTATAGCAGTGATTAACATATGTAAACGGCAACATGCATGAACACATTAGTTTCACTTTGCCTGTCATTAAATGTGCCAAAAGTGAGTGTTCTGCCCCGTTTTCCCTATGTATAGTGTGTCATTCAGGCATGTTTGCTGCACTGTGTAAACATATACAAAAAAAATGGGACATTACTTACGCCAAAAATACTGCAATTTTTGGGGCCATATTCACAGCTCGATGGCTGGACTAGACTGAACCCAGTAGCAGGCAGCTCCAGCCTATATGCTACCTGGGAAAAATTAACAGCTGCAGCTAATTTCTAAGCATCAGCTAACATACCCCACTGCTAGGGGAACAATTAGATGACTGTAATGTGCCAAACATGTGGGGGTGTTCTGGAGGCGTGTTGCACCACATTCGTAACATTAGACACATTTCTGATTGTGGAACAGCAAAACGATGCGCATAACTGCTCGAACAGCCAGACCGATTTAAATCTAGTCTGCCTGAGCCTGAGTAGTCATAATGGAACTAGATAGGGCATAAATGGCACTTAGTTCTAAGCTTGCACCAGTAAAAGAATATCAAGTATTTTATGATAATGATCAAACTATATAAATTTAATTACATAAATTGCATAATAAATTACTGTATATAATATAAAATAAATATAAAATTATATAATATCCCAAAAATGTAACATTATCTCCTATAAAATGTATTTTAAATTGATATATTTTTTAAAATTACATAATATAAATTAATTAAACCAATACAGCATCTACGATAAATCCTGTTCTCAATGAACTGATTTAGCAGCCATTATCGAATTCTGGAATTCATGTATAAACATGTTAGGTGCATTACTAATGCGCTATTTATGATCACACATTCACCACTTTCATACAGTATATTCAAAGGCATTATACACTGAAAAAAAGATGCAAAAAATTGTGTTGAGGAGCCAAGTTTCATGCATGTCGCCCAAAGCGTCTGCTCCAAGAGTAAGCTCTGTCCATGGTGACTTCACACACTGCTCTCTTTATAATCAAGAAGGGAGAAACCGTATGCACTCAGAGCAGATACAATCTCTCTTATCATGTCCAAGGTAAAATAAAAAAGCAATGTATTTATAAAAGTCCTTAATTACCTGTCCCTACATGTTAAAATTTATTTTTTGCAGTGAGAAAACCCCATTAAGAAATAACCTAGAGGGGGCGTGGCCTGGACCTTCATTAGGGCAGACGCATAGTCGTGTGGCTCTGCAGGGAAAATGCAAATCGGCAGAAATAAACCTTCCCCAGTAACCCCAGAAGATCTAAAAAGACTTGCTGAGGCTCAGTGACCTGACCACTGCACACGGACCTTGGGAGAAACCTCCTAGAGCGCTGTTTTATCATCCTGCAGGGCTCCTGGGACCAGAGGCAGGAGACATTGTGAACACGCGCTCCTCCCTCATCTACGCGGCCGTGAGTACTCTGCTGTTAGCAAACAGCTGCCTTCCCTGCGCTCTTACCGCAGCAAAGCTCCGAGGCGGGAGACATACGCGGCGGACCACCTATCTGACATCCACCTCCCCTGGAATCCTCCAGCTCAGGCCGACTCCGCGCGGCCTGCGGTGTTAAGCCACGTGTCAGCGCCATTTTGGAGCCGCTGCAGGAGCCCTCGTCCAACACAGATAAGCGGGCTACATTTGCCTTGGCAATAGAACACCCCTAGCTTGCTCCCTTAATCCGGCTCCTATAAATCACCTGCCCTGACTTCGGCTCTGTTGGACAGCCTAAGGGGGATAACTGCTGCATCACAGTTATATCGGTCGCCATTTTGAGCCCACAGGATCAGCTACCATTGGGCAGTATATATCACTGACAAGCATCGAGTACTGACCTTTACAGTCATTTCCCCACAACTCTAGCCAGCAACTCATGAGCTATGATACAGCTGCATCTGTCACAGAGAGACATTTAACTCACTAAAACAATCCTCTCAAAGATATGTTTCTGTGCTACTAAAAGGGGTCAGCTTTCTCCTGGTACTGTCTCTCATTACTAAGTAAAAAGCACAGACCTTTACAGCTACATCACCTCAGCTTCAATCAACAGTGTATGAGCTTTATTACAGTAGTGATTGCTCCAGGGGGACATTTGGCTTAGTAATGTACCAATCTTTGATACACACCTTATTCTTTAAAAAAAGACCCTTTATCTATGTTACCATCCTCTTTTCCCAAGCTTTGAGGATGTCTTTAAAAACCCCCCCTCCACGCAAACAAGCATACACAGCTGGGGTGCAGCGTGTCAGTTTGGGGACATTGATTCACTAAAACTTACCATTTAAATACAGTTTCTTCTATAAAAGAAAGCCTGGAGAGGGTATAAGTTGACTTTTCTTCTTATAAAACAAAACATGTTTTTGAAATGGAATTTTAGTAAATCAATCTTTGTCACACCTTATTCTGTTAAAAAGACCTGTTATTACTGTTCCCAAACTTTCTCTTTGTTCCAAAAAACTTAGAACTTCTTTTTGGCTAATACCACGATACTTTTCCTCAAACAAAACAGAGAGAACAAAATTTAAAATTTAAAAAAAAAAAGGAGAATTTCCCACATGGACCTTTAAAAGAAACCCAAACCCAAAACCACCAAGCACGGAATTTTTTCAGCAACCACCAAAAAACCCCCCCTCAGAAAAAAATATTCCCTTTTCCACCATTTCCCCTCCCCTTTTTAAAGGAGGGAATTGGTAGATAGGGCCTCTCAGCCCAAATTAAAACCTTATACCAAAGACATACCCCCAAACGTCTTTTCTCTTCATTGATACCCCCAAAAAAGCTTTAAAGCATTGGGGGGACTGGGAAAGAATACACCCCCCAAGTTCTAAACGGGGCACATTGAAAAAAAATGGGAATTTGTTAAACTCGCATAACCTTTATCACCCCAACTCACCCTTGGGAAGGGGAAAAGTGGAAAGGGCCCTGCAAGGCCCCGCAGGCCTGAGGCCCGGTCTCCTGAAAACATTCAAAAAAGGGCACCCCGGGAATTTGGTAGGATCGAAAATTTTACTTCATGATGGCGATTACGTTGACTATCGTCATGGGGTCGTAGTCTATCGGAAAATATCAATAAGAATCAGATAGTCGAAAAAATTTTCGCGATAAACCATTAAATCTAGGAAGGAACACCCCTTCTTTCTTACACCCAAACAGGGAGGGAGAACTGGAATTAACACCCCACAACAGCAAACGTATACGTGTACTCTTAGGAAAGACAATTAGTTAAAAAAGCCCAAAAAAAAAATCACGACCATTCACTATCCTGTTTGCACCACACATCCCTTTTAAAACCTGCAGACCCAAAAATTAAAAAGTGCCAGAAGGCAGTGATTTAAAACCATCTTTTACTTGAATGGACATTAAATATCCCTGCCTGGAAAAGCAGCAAACCCCAAAACCCTGCATCCCCCAGTTTAAAAAGTGCCGGAAAAAGGGAGCTTTAAACCACCATTTATTGAATTTGACATTAACTAAAACTGCCTGTACCGCAGATGACCATTAAACCTTTTGCCCCAAGAAAAAAAAGATGGAAAAGGAGTCTTTGAACCACCATTTTATTGAACTACATTGACAACCCGCCCTAGCCAAGCATGACCCCCAAACCTGTATGACCCCAGATTAAAAAAGTCCCGGGAAAAAGGGATCTTTTAACCACCATTTTGTTAAGGGCTTTTGACTAACCTTCCTGGACCGCAGTATACCTTTAAAACCCTGCTGACCCCCAAAAAAAAGTCCGGGAAAAGGATTTTTTTCAACCACCATTTTATTTTAACGGACATTAAACATATCTGCCTTACCCCAGAATGACCTTTAAAACCCCTTCTGCCCCAAAGTTTAAAAAAGGGCCCGGGAAATAGGAGTCTTCAACACCATTTAGTTTCATACATTGACTTACCTGCCCCGGGGCCACGCATACCCCAAACCCGCATGAGCCCACTTTTAAAAAAGGCTGGAAAAGGATCTTTCAACCCCATTTTATTTTCACTGGACATAGAATAGCCCTGGGCCAAGATACCCCAAAAACTTGTTTGCCCCAGGGATCACAAAGGCACATGATTTTTACATGACTTCTTTTGTATTTTTTGGAAACCCTGACATTTTGTTTACAGAATTTATTTAAGGAAGTTTTATTTATATTTTTACTTAATTACCTTTTGCTTTTTAAGTGTAAAAACAACAAAAAACCCCCCCCCTGTTTTTTTAAAGGGTTTTTTACAATTTTGATGTTTTAAATTTTCGTCCGACACCCCCATAAGTAATACAAATTCCTTATCATCCCCAAAACAATTCTTTTTTGAAAAATTTGCCCTCCTGGCTTAAACCCTTTTAAACCAAATCAATTTAAGGGTTTCTTTTTTCCTTTCCCAAAATTTTCAAAAATTTAGGGACAGACTTCCCTGAGATCAAATGATGCCCACAAGTGACTCCAGCCCCAAAAAATTTTAACCCTAAAATTGTGCTTTTTGGCCCATCCTGGCCCCCTTATACATAATTAACCCACAAAAATCCCTTTTTAAAAAATCTGATTTTTTAAAAAATTTTGAAGCTCTCCTGATTCCCCAACGGCGAGACCGTGCTGCCTTCAATCTTTAAAAGAATCCCAGCTGCCAGACTTACAGGGTGCGGGAGGCCCGGGGCTAGCGTGTCATCTATTAACAGCAGGTTCAGCAGCCATGGCCTGATTACAGTGGGTGGGTGAAGCCCGGGCGGGCGTCCCCCTCTTTAACAAGAAAAAACCCCCTTTTCCCGCAGAACGAAAACAGTCGGTGAAGCAGATGCGGAAGGGGAAGGTAGGAAATGATTTCCCACCTTCCAGTACACAGTAACCCTGGGTACTTTTGTCCTCCGATGATGTGGCCAAATTGATTCATTGGAAAATATGGGGTTACGCCCCCTGTTCCACCGGGGCCCCCTTTTTCGGGGCTTTTTTTTTCTCATTTTACTAAACGTGGGGGGAAATTTTCTCTGACTTTTTTCTCTGCCCGTGCCCATACCCCGCCTCTGCATAACCCTACATCTGGTCAAGTCTTCCTGTACCCCCCTTGTAAAATTTCAGGGGAAATTTTTTTTTTACCACTATTTTGTACATGCAAGTTTTTTTTAGTTTAATTTAGAAAAACCTTTTTTAAAAATTAATGGAATCCCACAGCTTTGTTTCTCTTTTTAATTGTATTAAAGGGTTTCTCAATACAGGGATTGATAGCTAGTTAAAATCTTGCAAAAACAAGTCTTTTTGAAATATGTCCATTAAAATGCCTACCTTTTTCCCTGTTCTGACAGCACCATCCCCCTTAGCCCTTTTTACAATTGGTGAAGAAAAAATTGTTAAAAACATTTTTTTAAATAGGCCGTGTTGTGCATGTCACAGCAAAACCCCCCCAAAAATTAAAAACAGACAAATGACCACTTTTAACACTTTTTAAGAACAAATGTCTGTTAAAAACAATTTTTTTTTTAATGGACCTTAGTATAGTGCATTCACAGAAAAATCCCCCCAAAAATTTAAAAACATGCCCCTTGAGCCACTTTTGACAATTGTAAAAGAAAAAATTCGTTAGAAAAAAATTTTTTAGAATAGGACCTGAGTATTGCTGCTTTTCAAAGCACAGCCCCAAAAAAATTTAAAAAAAATGACTTCTAGCCCCTTTTTAAAAATTGGGGGGGGAGAAATGCCACTTAAAAGCCAATTTCTTTTCCAAAGGCCAAAATAAGCGTATTCACAGCAACTGCCCCTCAAAACCATTAAAAAAGCAAAACTTCAAAAGATAAAGTGAGAAAAAGGGAATACGGTGTTGTCATGAAACCTTGATGTCTTTTTTTACAGTTCCTCACAGCAAAACCACAAAATGAACTTTTGGGAAAAGAGAATAAAATTTTTGCAGTAAGAAATATCATTTAAAAAAAAGTTTTCAAGAGGACCATTTTCTGTTTGAAGGGGAATGTGAAGTAGGGGGCAACTGATCGGTGCCCCGGGCAAGGGGGCCACAACATATCAAAATCCATCCCCTATTACTTGATGAAAGTAAAACATCAATTATCTGGGGAAAACCCGGGTGCGTTTGTCTGTAATGTCCTCCATTTTGGCTAAAGGGGTCCTCAGATTGACGCTGGCTGCGGGGAAGGACAACACCCTATGCGCGGGGAGCGAGCTCGGCCATTCGTCCATTTTATACCCGAAGTCTTTTGGTCCGGAACACACCCAAAAAACTCGGGTTGAGACAAGATAGTCTGCACCATGATCTTAACGGGTCTCTGTTTTTGGATGTGTCCCCTGCATTGCTGCTTTGGGTGAGGGGGTAAAAAAAGTTTGCCATAGGTCACCCTTTGGGTTTTTCTGCCCCCCTTGCCTGCTGCTGCTGCCGCAACGGCACTTGGACTCATTGCTGTCACGCGCTGATGTTGTTCCACCTGACATTTGAGGAAGGGAAGCAGACCAAAAAAGATGTCTCCAGTTGAAAATCAGCAAGGTCTCCTTTCCTGCATTTTACCTCTTTTTGGGGTGGGTGGAAGGAAAGGCTGATTTTGTTTTGTATGGGATCCAGGAGGGGCCACCCAGTAATGTTGTCTTTTGAGGCTTAATGTGAGGATCATTTGGGGGAAAAGGGGAGATCCAAGCCCCATGTAGAGATGGAGCCTTTTTTCCCAATTTTTGGGTCGAGGGCACAGAAACTGATTTTCCCTCATTTTTCCCTTTCCCCTCAAATTCCGCCAACCCTTTCCAAGGCAGGGACATCGGTAACGTCGGTTCTAGAATCCTTTTCCTCCTCCTCCCCCCTTCCCCCGGCACAGCTTCAACACAGCCCTGACTTCCCTAAATGAGCACCCTGAGAGCTGATTCCCACCTTGAACTAGCCGGGCCCCTGAACCACTGCCAAATGAAGACCGAAAAAATTGAAAACTGTGGGGCCTTGTGGATTCGGGGAGAAAAAGGGCCCCGAGTCCGCATCTGTGTCTTCTCCCCCCGCGGGGGGGGACCTTTTTTCAGAGTGCCAACAAACTTTCCCAGAACAAATCACCACAATGCCATGCGACAAGGCATTGCCCACTGCCCTTTTTGGTGGTTCTTCAAAACTGGCAAGGATTTTAGAGCTCTTTCATCTGCCTCCACTTCGTGGCTCAAACCCCGAGGTCCCGCCCCGCGTTTTGTCGGGCCCATGGGTGTACTTCGTATGCGTAAGGGCATGGCTGCTGCGACAATCGCTGGAGCATGGGGAGGGGGGAATTCCCTTTTTCCACGTCAACAATGAGCAGTTGACGGGGAGGCCGAGTATGCGAACGGGGCAGGCGGGACAGCAGGTCGAACGGCGGAAGTGTGAACTCGCCCTCGATTTTTCCCTCAGCAGGCAGCCACCCCGGGGGAGCTCTTTAGAAATTTCGGGGACGAAAAGGGTTCATGAAGTGCCAGGAAAGGATGTCCCCAGCCTACCGATTTTAAGGGGCGGCCAGGATTTCGCCCGTTAACGCACACCACCTTTCCCTGGGACAAAGGCTTTTGTCAGCCACACTTTGGGCTCTTGCGGAGAGCCGTCCCAGCTCCTGACTTGTTGTGGACGGTCTCCAAACAGATTTATTTCAGCACGGCCCGGTTTCTTGGGCAGTGATGCCACCAAGGACCCTTTGGGGAAAGAGCCTGCACCATCCCTCGGTTTTTTAAGAGCGTGTGCCGAGCCCGAAGCCCCGTCCCCCCCCCCAAAACATCCACCCAGCTCACCCTGAGCTGTCAAGAGATAAAGCGGCCTTGGCCGTGCTTACTAGTCCTGTGTCGGGGGTGAGATGGACTTTTCCGGACACAATACAGACAACGCGCTTTAAATTTTTTAAAACACTGGGTGGGAGGGAGGACGGGTTTTTGGGAAAAAATGCCTGCTCGGCATCTGGGAAAATTGGGGGGGGCAAGGGGCCCAAAGTGGGGAAACCCTCTTTTTCCACCAGACGTAAAGGGAAAAATTTCCAAAGGCCAAAAACCGGCAATGCCGACATTCAAGCATTTGGCTTTGGGATGTTTTTGGGTTTAAAATGTTTTTCTGCCCCAAACCAAGACAGAAAGGCTGGCTGTAGACTGGCCCCCTGTACGGCGTGAGGGGTCAAAAGGGGAAGGAGAAGGGGGGAGGTGGGTCTCTGGTGTGTGAGGTACCGGGGGACGGTGGGGGCTGAAACGGGGCTGATCCCTGATCATACTCTGAGAGACAGGGGAGTGAGGAACGCTTTGGTGGTGGCAAGGGGGGCGGAGACAGAGGGGGGAGAGTGGGCAAGGCCCCGTCAGTCTGCCTTTTTTGGCCCAAATTTTCCCCCATTTCAACTCGCTTCGCTGCATTGGGCTAGACATGTTGGTGGGGTTAAACACCTAAGATTTTGCCCCTTTCTTTGCATTTACGGCAAAGGGGGATATGACATCGCTGGGTGAATAGAGGCTTTGCTCAAAGAAGGCCAGGCTTTAGAGGGCCCGGACCTTTTTGACGGCGATAAGCGAGGAGCGGGTTTCCCCGACCGGGCTGGGGGAATATATCACGGACTTCGCGACTGCCCCCCCCCTTTTTTAGAGGGACCCTATGACACTCGCCATGTCTTCCTCTTGTACAGTGATGAACGCTCGCAAGCAAATTCTGCTGAAAAACCCCGTTGGGGTCCGCAAAGTCGACATCATCATCAAACACAGGTGATTTTTTCGTCTACATTTTGCTCCCGGGGCTGCGGGACAACAAGAGGGACGCAAGGGGTTGCCGACCCCCCGGATTTTTGCCGTTGACCGGGTTTCCTTCCCTCCTCTAATCATCAGTAACTGGGGGTCAGAGCAGAGAAAAACATCCCTTTGCCTCTTCACTTTTTAACACCTTTTGACCCCCAACCGCATTTTGTCACAAAAGGGGCTTCAAAAATGGATTTTCCCCATGGTGGGTAACGAGTTGAATTTGGGTGCTTATTTGGACGGGGCTGATTGCTGATGAAAGACATTTGGGGCCCTGATGGGGGACAGGGGGTAGACCTTGGATGGGGTTGCATTAAAAGAAAAAATTGGGAAAAAAAAAAAAAAAAAAAAAAAAAAAAAAAAAAAAAAAAATGGGGCATTTTTGTTTTTCCCCCCGGGAATTCACGGGGCCCGACCCCGGATACGGGCCTAGGGGTTTAACTTTCATCCCTGATGCGGGTTTGCCAGCACGGGAAGGAGCACCCTTTTCTCACCTCACCCCATGTCCTACCCCCCCCTTTGCCGCTTACCACCTGAATTTCCTCCCTTTTCAGAAAGATAAAAATTTGAGAAGGGATGGAAAGTTTTGGAAAAGGGGGAAAACACAGCTATTTTCAAATCCCTAAATCAAAACAAAATTTCTGGTCAAAATTTAAAATGCAAGGGGCTCAGCAACAAAGCTGGCCTGCCCAAAGTGAAAAAAACCCGTACTGAAATGATACGGGATAATAAAAAGGGATTTTTTGGGCCCATCAAATTTACCTTGGGGACTACAAAATTTTAAAACAAATTTACTGCAAAATAATCATCAACAAAGCTTGATGACCAAAAGTGAAAAAAAAACCTGTCGAAATGTATACGGATAAAAAAAGGTATTTTTTGGCACCATCATTTCACTGTGGTGCCAAAATTTTTTGATTCAAATTTAACTGCAAAGTAAACTATCAAAAAAAGCTTGACGACCAAAAGTGATAAAAACACCTGCTGAAATGTAAGGATAATAAAAGGTATTTTTGGCACCTATCATACACCGTGGTGACTACAAAATCGATTCAAAAATTTTAACGCAAAGTAGTCTACAACAAAGCTTTAAGACCAATAGTGATAAAAACACCTGTCTGAAATGTAACGATAATAAAAAGGATTTTTTGGGGACCCACAGTACCCCCTGTAGGACTACAAAAGTTGCGGGTTCAAATTTAAAAATGCAAGGGGGCTCATCAACACAGCTGGCCCCCGCCAAAGTGAAAAAAAAAACTTTTAATTTTAAAGATAATAAAATTTTTTTGGAACCTTCAGTACACCTGTGGTGACTACAAAGTTGCTGGTTCAAATTTAACGCAAGGGGGGGCTATATAACAAGGGGGGATGGGCAAAATGAAAAAGAAAACCTATCGAAAGTATATGAAATAAAAGTGGGGTTTTGCACCTAACAAATAGACCCGCAGTTATAGAAAAATTTTTATCCCAAAATAAGGCAATGCATTGTCTAAACCAAGTTTTTGGTGTACAATATCCAGTATCCTTTATAAGTTGTCTGTGTTCGTCCGCGGGGCCCCCCCTCCCCCCCCCTCTGGACTTTCGCGGTAGATACTCCTTTAAAATTTTTTAAATCCTAAAATCTGCAAACTCTATTAACTAACTTCTAAGGATCACACTAAAAATAAGCTGTCTCTTTAAAAAATAAAAAATTTCGTGAGCTGTTTTCTGAGCTTTTGGGCAGAGCAGGCCCCCCTACTGCTTGAGACCGACACACACGTTTATAAACAGGGGAAAAGGGTTCATGTAAAAAGAGGTCATGTGATTTTCCGCCCAAACGAACCCTACAACCCCCGTCATGACGTTGTACCCCACTCACCCGCTCTTTCTGTAGTGAATTTTTCCCCAAAAAGCAAAATGCCCAAAATGGGGGTATTTTTAAAAAATTAGCACAATTTTAACCTAAATGATCGCTATCTAAAAAAAACCCATCAATAAATACCGTGCCGTTTCAACTTTGTCGATAAAAACCTCAACATTTTACTTCCCCTTTCAGACGGACTTTAATGGCCCTGGCTTCCCTAAGCCACCCTCGGGTCTCACCATTTATAGAATCCACCGTCTACCTAACCTAAACATCTTCCTGCCCCAAATTTTTGAGGGGCAAATTGCAAAGATCACTTTTTTTTCCTCAAGGATGATTTCCCAAAAGTTTGGGAAGGAACCCCCTTTCCGAACATTTTAACAAATCGCAACTTCCCCGACTTCGCAACTATCTTGCAGAAAGGAATTCTTCCCTACACAAGGATCCTTAGGGGCAACAAGTAACCAAACCCTGGGGTTCCCCCCCAAGGATCATTCAAAAGAACTCTACCTTTTTTTTGCTACCCCCAAACATGGCAAGGACTTTTGATCCAGGGGGCCTTCTTTCTTCCCACTTTACCCCATTGAAGAAACCTAGAAACCGACCGGGGAAAACATTCCCCCCTCCGGAAGGAAAGGAAGTGCCGCCGGACACAACCTAATGACTAATTTAACCCCGAATATCCTTTTTTGTCCCTTCTCACACTAACCCAGAAGGTTTTTTTGTTTTCATTTTTTTTCCAGGGGTTCTACATTAACCCTTTTTTAAAAATTTAGTTTAATTTATGGACTCTGCCTCGTGTAAGTCCTGCTTTTGGGGCGATTTCCCCCATATCGACCTTTCCATGAGATGGAAACATGTTGTTCTGTTTAAAATGCGTCCCCTTTTTTTACGGGATACCCGTTATTCGTAGTTCTCAAAATTTTTTGCCCTGTATTTACTTTCATCTTCTGCAACGCCCTCCACTTTTTCCCCCCCCGTGGCTTGACTGCATAGGGAAAATCCTTTCAGCACATTTTTTCTCATAACAAAAGGGATTAAAAATTTTTTCATAAATACAAATGGGTCAATTTGCCCTTTAAACGTTAAATTTTGTGGAGAGATGTCCAACCCAAGGCGGATTTTTGTTTCCAAACTCATCTCAAAGGGAAACTGATGTTATAGATAGAAAAAAAAATAATTTCCGGTTTTTTTTTCTTCTTTCCCCAAAGAGGGAGGGGTTGCAATCTTCGAAAAGACCATCATTTTTCACTTCACCCAAACAATTTTTACAAAACGGTAATTCATTATTCTACATTTTCTTTTAAAAATCTTAACATATACTCTGGGTTTTGATTTACGACCCAACAAGATCAACTTTCGGTTTATTTCTAAAATCATAACCAAGGTAAAACCTACAAAGCGATAACTTTATCATATGGGGGGTTTTTAACTTGGGTTTTGACCACATTAGGTAAATCTATCCCCCTCAATTGCAGTGTTTCAAAATCCTTAAAAGCCAAAGCAATCCAGACCCCTGGGGGTTTTTACCCAAAGAAAGGGTTTTTTTTTTATTTTTCTGCCCTACCCAAACATTTTCCCCCGCAAGATTTTTTCCCCGACCAAGATAGTTTTCAAAAATATTTACAGAATTGGGAAAAGAACCGGTTTAGACCACGCGCCCCCTCTTCTTACGCTGAAAGATAACAACCCTGTCCAACCTTATTCCTTTTGGGATTAAAAAATTTTTACTCAAATCAGAACCCTTTCCCAAGAATTTTAAAACTGCCTTAAAGAATACTTGATTTTAAAGCTAACTCAGTCTCATCCCCCCCCAATTTCTGGTTCCCATAAAGGGTTTTCATTGTTAGCCCTAGTAAAACATCCAAAGCCAATCTGAATTGCAACCTCACATTAGAAATCAAAAAATGTTTGACCCCACAAATTGTAGATTCTTCTCTCAGTATTTAGGTTGATCACAGCAATCCAAAACCTTTTTAAAAAAAAATAATTTACAATGTGAGCCAAGAACAATTAATCCTTAAAACCTCCACTCCCCAAAAAGAATTGCTCGAACAATCAATCAAATAAAATTTATAAATCTCCGACGGGTTTAAAAAATGAAATTTAAAAAATTTTTATTTCAGTGCTTTCACCCCCCCTTTAATACTTTTAATTCGTTCACACTGGGAAATTTTCCCCCAGCAGAGATGCTTTCCTACTATTTCCCAATTTTCCAAAACCAGGAAAGCCTCACGATATAATTTCCCAAATTTAAAAACCCTTTTTCCCTTTAAATTTAACGCAATTTAAAAAAAAAAAAAAAAA
>JAODAL010043194.1:0-34087 GCA_025379985.1 Phyllomedusa bahiana | reverse complement strand
GTATTTTGCTGGTATAATTTATGTCGTAAAGCAATTTGCTAGTGTATTCATCTTTCCTGGAGATCTTTCACACTTGAAGGATAATACAATATACACTGTTCTTTGGCAGACAAATGCCAGCAGACTATGTACAATAGCATGATGTTCTGATTGCAGACTACATGAGTTGTGGAGACACAGATTAGCCTTCCGAAGGACTATGATCTTTCATCTTGAAGATAGAGGAAATTAGTTTTAAGATGTGAAATATATAAAAAAAAAGAACTGTTTACGTTTTGATTTATTGGAAGCTTCACTATTGACAAGTGTAGTATTAAGTTGTACGATATTAGCTATAAAAAGCAGCAGAAGAGCGAAGAAATCAGGCAATACCTAAATATACTCAGCCTCTAAAAGATGTCACCTGATTTAATCAGTCTTCTATTAAGAGACATAGATAAGTTAAAGTTAAAAAACTTACAGTGACTCACAAAAATGAATACGCCTTTCACATTTTTGTATATATTATATTATATCTTTTCATGGGACAATACTGAAGATATGACACTTTGATACAGTGAGGAAAAAAGTATTTAATCAGCCACCAATTGTGCAAGTTCTCCCACTTAAAAAGATGAACGAGGCCTGTAATTGACATCATAGGTAGACAAAATGAGAAAACAAAAACCGAAAATTACATTGTCTGATTTGCAAATTATGGTAGAAAATAAGTATTTGGTCAATAACAAAAGTTCATCTTTTGTTATATATTCTTTGTTGGCAATGACAGAGGTCAAACATTTTCTGAAAGTATTCACAAGGTTGGCACACACTGTTGCTGGTATGTTGGCCCATTCCTACATGCAGATCTCCTCTAGAGCAGTGATGTTTTGTGGCTGTCGCTCGGCAACACGGACTTTCAACTCCCTCCAAAGGTTTTCTATGGGGTTGAGATCTGGAAACTAGCTAGGCCACTCCAGGACCTTGAAATGCTTCTTACAAAGCCACTCCTTCGTTGCCCTGGCGGTGTGCTTGGAATCATTGTCATGCCACGTTTCATCTTCAATGCCCTTGCTGATGGAAGGAGTTTTTCACTCAATATCTCACGATAAATATCCCCATTCATTCTTTCATGTACAGGATCATCATCCTGGTCCCTTTGCAGAGAAACAGCCCCAAAGCATGATGTTGCCACCTCATTCTTCACAGTAGGTATGGTTTTTCTTTGGATGCAAACTCAGCATCTCTCTCCTCCAAACATGACGAGTTGTGTTTCTACCAAACAGTTCTACTTTGGTTTCATCTGACCATATGACATTCTCCCAAAACTCTTCTGGATCATCCAAATGCTCTCTGTCAAACATCAGATGGGCCCGGACATGTACTGGCTTAAGCAGGGGGACACATCTGGCACTGCAGGATCTGAGTCCCTCGCGGCACAGTGTGTTACTGATGCCTTTGTTACGTTGGTCCCGCTCTCTGCAGGTAATTCACTAGGTGCCTCCGTGTGGGTCTGTGATTTTTGCTCTCCATTCTTGTGATTATTTTGACCCCACGATGTGAAATCTTGCGTGATGCCCTATTTCAAGGGAGATTATCAGTGGTCTTATACAGTTGTGCTCAAACATTTACATGCTCCAGCAGAATTTTGCTTTCTTGTCCTTTTTTCAGAGAATATGAATGATAACACACAAACTTTTTTTCCACTCATGGTTAGTGGTTGGGTGAAGCCATTTATTGTCAAACAACTGTGTTTTCTCTTTTTAAATCATAATGACAACCAAAAACATTCAAATGACTCTGATCAAAAGTTTACATACCCTGGTGATTTTGGCCTGATAACATGCACAGAAGTTGACACAAATGGGTTTGAATGGCTACTAAAGGTCACATCCTCACCTGGGTCCTGTTTGCTTGTAATTAGAGATGGGTGAATTTCTAAAAAATTGGATTTGCAGAGTTCGCCAAATTTTCCGTCAAAAATCGTTTTGACCCAAATTTATTTGCGACGAATCGTGTTAAAAAACAGCTATTTCCTGGCTGCAGAGAACCTGTAGGGTGCTGTAGAACGTTGTGCCATGCTAAAATATGCATAGGGAGCTTGGTTTGGTCTTCATACAATGCTGTGTTTTAGTATGACACGCACATGACTGCCGCCGTTATTAGACTCGCTTCACTCTTCAATTCCCTGGGCACTTACAGGGGCAAAACTGAACAAATAAGTGGAGCGGGAACACAGCCTGGCGTCAGCGCCAACTTGAAAGAGCCGAGCTGAGGGCCAAGATCCTACTATAACGTCAAAGAGCGCACTCCTTTTACACCGACATCAGATGATTCCATAGATCACAGGTGTCAAACTGCTGGCCCTCCAGCTTTTGGGAAACTACAACTCCCATCATGTATTTGTATAATCTATAACAGTGGGCATGATGGGAGTTGTAGTTTCCCAACAGCTGGAGGGCCAGCAGTTTGACACCCCTGCCATAGATTATGACAGAACCTGTTCTGTTAAACGCTGATACATGTAGAAACCCCCCGAAAGAGTGGAGAGGGTGTCGGCAGTAATTTTGCGTTGCCGTCACTGATCATTTTGCCCTTCTTTTCATCTGTCAGTGTCCGCTTTCAATCGTTCAATAATCCATCAGTATTGCTAAAGCAAAAAACAAACTGGAGTTGATGCAAAACAGAGATGAGCAGTAAATGGGATATTTGCATGTCTTCTGTGTTCTGTATCCACTCCTGCTCTTGGCTAGCTAATCATCAGACAATCCTGATCCTTTTCATTCCTTCTGACAGATGAAACAAAGGGAAAAAGCAAACATGGCGGCAACGTTATAGAGTGGTGGAGGGTGGAAACAGCATTAGGAAACCACAGGCAGTTGGCAGCAGCATGAGTAGGCCACAGAGTGGCACAATAACAAATTCTGGAGGTGGCAGCAACATCAGGAGCCCACAGATTGGCACAATGACACAGTGTGGAGGTGACGGCAGCAGCAGCAGCAGCAGCATGAGGTCAATCAGTGGCACAATGACAAATTCTGGAGGTGGCAGCAACATCAGGAGCCCACAGAGTGGCAGAATGATGCTGTGGGGAGGTGAATCCAGACTCATTTCTCAAAGTTTTGGTGATGTTTCATGGCTGATCTAATCTGATGCATAAGGCATTGGTGTGTGGAAATCTTGGCCGATCCATGCCTGATTCATCTTGACAAAGACCAGTCTCTCCACATTTCTGGTTGATAAGCGGTTTCTCCTTGGGGTAATGATGGCCCCCGCCGCACTGAACACCCGCTCTGATGCCACACTACTGGCCGGGCAGGACAGCTTCTCCAGTGCAAACTCGGCAAGTTGCGGCCACACATACAGTTTGGCTGCCCAGTAGTCCAGTGGATCTTCTACCTGGAGTGGCAGAATGCTGTCCAAGTAGGTTACCACCTGCTGGTTATGGGTCTGCTCCAGGTCCTGCTGCTGAGTACTCTCCTCACTAGACGGGTGAAGGAAACTGTTTATCAACGACTCCAGACTTAGGCTGCTGCTGATGGAGCTAGTACTGCTCCTACCCCCCCACCTCCCCACAGCAGCCGTGGCCGTGGTACGTGAGTGATGAGGAACCCCCCGGTCAGAACTGACAGAGGATGGACGATCGCACATAGGCAGCTGCCAACTGACTACACAGGATTTTTCTATAGTACGCCAGTTTCTCCTCCCTCTTGGCAGCTGGAAAAAAGGCACCCATTTTGGACTGGTAGCGAGCGTCCAAGAGGATGGACAGCCAAAATTCATCCCTCTGCCGGATGGTCACTAGCCAGGCAAATCAGCATGCTGCGGGACATCAGCGCAAGTGACTATGAGGGACTTCCTTCCTCCATCTCCACTGTATACTGCCACGGTGCTTGCGTGTCATCTGCCTCTTCTTCCTCATCATCCTCTACCTCCTCCGGATGCTCCTGATCCTTCTCTCCTGTCATCTGAGTAGAAAAAACACTCATTTCACCAGACACTGCTTGTGCTCCAATGTCCTCCTCCTCCTCCAGTTCAGCCCTGACCGGACTCATGTGGCCGTGAGATGTAGGCGCCACGTCTCCAGTCCCCTGTCCAGACAGATTTTTCAGCATCTGTTCCAGGACATGAAGCAGTGGAATGGCGTTATTCATCCTGTAGTCCTGGCGACTGACAAATAACGTGGCCTCTTCAAACGGCAGATGTCACGCATGAGCTGCCACTGGCTGACATCAAAATTGCACAGGGGAGTACTCCTGTCCACTTGCATCCTAAAAAAATTGTTAATGGCCTTTCTCTGTTCATACAGGCGGTCTAACATATGGAGGCTGGATTTCCAACGGGTGGAAACATCACATACCAGCCTATGTTGAAGGAGGCCGTTCTGCCGCTGCAACCAAAGGAGGGTGTGCTTGGCTTTGTAAGAATGGATGAAGTGCATGCACAGTTTCCTGGCCATTTTAAGAATTTCTTGCAATGGGTGGAAGTACTTCAGGAACCCTTTTAAAAACAGATTGAATAACACCAGGCGGGCGCGGGTCATTTTCCCTTTGGGCAGCACGGAAAACCTTTTCCCTTTATTGTCGTCACCATGGTTCCGTTTTTAAATTTGTCGCAGAGAAACCCCAAACATTGATTTCTTTTTGCATGCCCGGGAGCTTTCCCCCCTTTTGGTTACTTTTTTCGCCAAGGCAATAAAGGTGTGAACTGCGTGACACCGCTGTGCCCGCACATGGGGTATGAGGGGCGCACTTAGACTTGGGGCGAAGTGGTGGGGGAGGGAGGCGGGATTGGCGCAAAGCAGCAGTTTTGAAAAAGGGGGGATCCCCTTTCCCAAAGTGTTGGTGGGGCTGGGAAGGGGAAAGCAAATTCACCCAGGGGGCGTAAAGGACTGTACCCCCCCTGACCGTAGTTACAGCCCACACGTCTGCACTGCCGTGCCCCTTTGGGAAGAAACCAAATAGGCTCAAGGATGGCCCACCTTTCTGTTCACAGGTTTGTAAAGGGGCTGGTACTGCCTTTTTGGAAAAAAAATTCGGCTTGGGATTCCACCTAAATGACACAAGCCATTATTTCTCTAAACGGTGCGAGTCCCCTTTGGAAAGGGGGAGGGACTGCGTCCAACCTTGGACGGAGCAGGCAGCTTCTGCACCTTTTGGTGGTTGGCGCATACTTTTGTCTTTTGGGCAATCCCTTTTAAAACACTGCTGGCTCATGAGGGGTAAGGAGCAAGCATCGGGGACTGGGGATGATGGCAAAGACAAACGTTTCCCGTCTGCAAGGTGGCGGAGCCTTGACTGGCTGAAATGGCATGGGGCCACGGGGTTGCTGCTGTTGCTGAGGTGGGGGATGGCCCACCACATCGGGGAACACGTTTCTCCCCAACCAAACGTGGTGCCCCTCATTGTTTGGGGGCTATGGTGGCCAAGTTAGCTCCTGGCCACATTACTTTTGCCCAAGATTCTACTATACACTGTTGCCCCTCGGTGACTTAGCAAAAAAAGCTACACCACCGAGTAGTGATTTTAGGCCAACGCTCCGCCTGAGTGATATTTTCATGCTCCCTTGGACCCCTGTGCCGCTACTTTTTGGACCGCGAAGCGGTTTCTACCCCTCACAAATACCCCCCCCTGCCCCCTTCCACATCTATACTTTGCCCCCTCTGCAAGAAGCAGGGGAAATTCCCCCCAATTTTGCTCCCCGTACTCCGGGCCCCCCTCAAATTGTTCATCCCCGCTATTTTGTGGCCTTACCCAGACCACATAGTAATCTTGGTTTGGAACCGGGGGAACAAGGCGGGTTAGGACGGTGGGGGGCCACTGACCCGTCCGGGCCATGTTATAAGGGTTTTCTGACGTTCCCACCGACTTTTTGCGGGGGTTGCGATGTACGGGGAGGAAGTGGATGCCTATCAACCAATCGAACCACGGGGTTGCGAAAACCCCGGCCGCTAGATGACGGGCAGTTGGGGCCTCCCCCGGTGACCCCGCTGGAATTCCCCTTGCTGTGCCGCCCTGGGCCTGCTCCAAAAAATTTTTTTTGTGCCACTGCCATCGCAGGTGAAGACCCTGAAACACCTCCCCTGAAAAACTGTTTTTCAAAAAGTACAGCACTGTTTGATAAAGATTTGATTGATAAATTTTAAAACCAAAAATTAATTAAACCTTGGTTTGAATTTGAAACCCGGAAAAATTCTTTTTTTGCGGGAAAAAAGGGAAAATTTTCTTTTAGGGAAAAACCCAAAAGCAGAACAAAGCTTAATAAACCCCTGGTGGAAATTGCGGCAAAAGAAATTTTTGCTGCAACAAATTCCAACTTTTTAGATGTTAAAATGGGGTATTTTTCGGTACACAACAACAAAAACACTTGTAATTAACCTTCGGTTATGAATCGCTACAGGAAAAATGTCTTTTTTGGCGTGAAAAGGGAAAGTTTCTTGTTGCCAAACAGCAAAAAACCTTATTAACCCCTGGTTAAATTGTGCAAAAAAATAGCACCAAAAAGAAGTGGTATTTGATTGTAAAAAAACCCGTTTCTTTACATAAATTCCCAAAAAGCAGGTTGTAACCCTTTGGGTTTCAATTTGCTTGAAATAGCATTAAATTATATGGCCATGGACCCACACTGGACTTCGTTCCAATACCCCACAAATTTAGAATTGAACTAAGAGAAGCGTCACTGGACAAACTGTGCACCCCCCAAAAATCATAAAAAAATGGTTTCTTTGATCCTTCTAAAAAGCGGCGCCCTTCCTACTCAGACATGAGACGGTATGAGTCCCCCGCGTCCGCCCGGACTTAAAAATTTCGGTGACGTAAGAATCCCCGGTTTATTGGCCCCTTTACTCTGCACTGTCATGTAGACAGCCCTTCTTCCTCCCAGAGTTTTTTGCCCATTTTCGCCAGTGCTCGCACCCTTTTTCAACAAAGCACGCTTCATTTCCCGGAAGTACCCCAACTTGACTTGTTCAGGGGTTTTAAATCTCTTAGCTGGCTTCACTAGATGCCCAGGTTCAGCCACTGAAAACCTCTTCCCTCTTCTTGACAAAAATACAGAGTGGTGGTGTTAGAAACCTTACACTCCTGCATCTTCAATTTGAGGTTGCTCCACAGATGCTCAATAGGGTTTAGGTCTTAAGTAGGGATGGGCGATTATAATCGACAAAGTTGAAATCGACACGGTTTTTTTAGGGTTGATGAATTTCCGATACGCTTTTTTTGGTGGAAACTGGATAATCTATTACTATGGCCCCTTTTTTTTCCCGTTCCTGTCTTTTTTGCGACCAGCAAATCACTTAGAAAGAGCGGTGAGCTGGGGGCGTTTGGATGACTGTGAATTGTAGGGTTGCATGGCTGGAAAATCCATGACCTCTTTTTGCATAAAACAGTTTTTCCCTGTTATCATCAGTGTTTCGTGTCTCTCACAGAGCGAACTGTGCTAAACTCTCTAAATCAGCTCACCGAGACAAGTTCTCTTTATTTACAAAACTAGCTTTTACTGTAACTTTAGAACATGGTAGATTAGAGAATTTCACTCTTATTAGAGATTTTTAAAGAAGCATCTAGCACGTACACCCGGGGGGGAGGGGGTGGGGGGGAAACCAGACAGACAGAAGCAGGCGGGCAGGCTTTTGAAAGGAGAGTGTATATTTTTGCACCCAGACCCGCTTTTGAAGCTCAATTTTAAATTTTTTTTTTTAACCCTTTTTTTGCCAGCACACCTCGCAAACGAGGTGAATTTGTACCTTTTTTTTTTGTGCAGCCCAGTTTTTTTTCAAAGACCCACCCTTTTACGATTTTAGGTACAGAAATTTGCTGTAACGGGAGGTGTTTTTTTTGGTGTAAAAAACAAATTTTTTTTATCCGTATACTTTTAAATAGGTGTTTTTTTATTTGGGCCCCCCCCAGTTTTGTTCAAAGCCCCACCTTGTACTTATTTGATACAGAAATTTTTTAGTAATGAGGTGTTTTTCAAGGGGTGAAAAAAACCCCCACCTTTTTTTACCCGTATAATTTTAAAAAGGGTTTTTTCACTTTGGCCCAAAAACCCATTTTTGTTCAAAGCCCCACCTTTGTATTTAAAATTTTAGAACAGAAATTTTAGTAATGCAGGGAATTTTAAAGGGTGCAAAAACCACCTTTTTTACGTTAATTTTTAAAATAGGTGTTTTTACTTTGGGGGCGCCCCAGTTTTGTTAAAAAGACCCATTTTTAACTTATATTAGGATACAGAAATTTGCTAGTAATGCAGGGTATTTCATAGTGAAAAAACCCCCACCTTTTTTATCTATAACTTTTAATAGGTTTTTTTCATTTGGGGGCCACCCCAATTTGTTCAAAAAACCACCTTGTATTTTTATTGGGAAAAGAAATTTTTTTAACTGCGGTGTATTTCAAGGCAAAACCCACCTTTTTTTAAACCTAAACTTTTAAATAGCTTTTTTCCTTTTTTCGCCCAGTTTTTTTTCAAATAGCCCCTTTTTCTTAAATTTGGATACAAAAAATTTTGAACTGTTGGTATTTCATTGGTGAAAAAAACCCCCTTTTTACGTTTAATTTTTAAAAGCTGATTGCACTGTGGGGCCCATTTTTTTTTAAATAGCCACGTTTACGACAATTTTAAAAATTTTTTTTCTAGAACTGTTCTGTTTGTCTTTGCGCAAAAAAAACGCAATTTCTCATGTTACTTCTAAAATTTTTTTTTGCGCTCGTGAATCTCATTTCCGCAGATAGCCATTGTATAAAATTTTTGTTAAAAAACTACAATTCCTGTCCTACTGGGCGTTGTAAATCCGGGGACTGAAGGAAGAAACTTTTGATTTTTTTAAACGTTTTCCCGGGGCCCGCTTTAACGGTATTCGAAAAAACAATTCTTTTTTAAATCCTATTGGCGTGGGAAATTAGAGGGATTTAGAATAGCTGTGATTTCCCTTTTAAAATAAAAGCTTAAAAATTTTTTATCCCTTTCTTAAATTTTTATCTTTTAAAAACATGGAGCGAAATGAGGGGTAAGGGGATAAAAGGGGTGTAGGCAGGAGGTGGGTACGAGAAAGGTGCCCTTTCCCAGTGCTGGGCGCAACACCAGCCAGTGGTCGTCGTTGGGGCCGTCGGGCCGTCATCGCTGGTCGGGGGCCCTGTGATCTCGTATGAACAGCGCGCCAATCTTTCTTCAGTGGTTTAAAAGCAAATTTCACCCCGCTTTTTACCTCCTCTTCCTCCCCTCCGGCACAAATTTCTCTCCATCGTCCCGCATCGTCCAACTTTAAGCGAAGGGAGCCCCAAAAGACAACTGTGTACCCACCAAAAGGATAAACCCTTTTCGAAGACCCCTTTTTGAAAAATGCGGTTGGGGTCGAAAGCTTTTAAAGATCAAAGGCCAAAGAGGATGATTTTTTTGCTCTACGCCCAACGCTGTGCCCTCAGGGAGGAGAAAGGGAAACCGGGCAATCGGCAAAAATCCGGGCGGTCGGCAAAACCTTGCAGTGCCTTTGCTTGTACCGCAGGCCCCCGGGGTTTTTTTTTAGAAAGTCAGGAAAGGAAGTCCCTGTGTTGATGATAGTGAGACATTCGGGTCCAACGTGGGCTTTTTGCAGAATTTGCTTGGAGGCTTCATATGGAGAGGAGGAAAAGTTGGGGTATTTTCATAAAGGGGCCCCCCCTCAAAAAAGGGGAGGGGGGCGCCAAGCCCGAGATTATTGCCCCCACGATAGCGGAAAAAAACCCCCCCTCCGCTTATTCCCTGAAAAAGTTTTAGGACCTTTCAAGCCCGGGCCTTTTTTGAGCAAGCCCGATTCATCCCGGATGCATTGCCCCCTTTCCAAAACGTCAGTAAAGGGGGAAAAATTAGGGGTTTAAACACCAAACTGTCTAGTCAATGAGCGAAGCATGAAAATGGAGGGAAACACTTGGCAAAAAAGGCCACACCGATGCCCGGGGGTTTCCCAAACCCTTTTCAAACCTTGTCCCGCCCCTCCTCCGCCACCACAAGCTTTTTCAGCTGCCCAGCTCTCAGAGCATGATAAGGATACCTCCGCTTCAGCCTCCACTCGCCCAAGTACCCCAGCACCACCAGAGACCACCTACCCCTTTTTTTCCTCCACCATTTGACAACCCCCACCCGTAAGCGGCCACTAGCAGCCACCCTTTTGCTACCAGGGTTTTTGGGGCAGAAAAAACTTTAACCAAAAACCCTCCCAAAGCAAAAGCCTGAATGTCGCATTGCCACTTTGGCCTTGGAAATTTCCTTTTCCCGGTGGACACAATTTTGGGGTTCCCCTTGTTGGCCCTTGCCCCCCAATACCCAACCGAGCAGGTTTTCTTTGCCAGAAAAAGCCGCCCCCCTGCCCGGGGCCCCAGCCACTTTGGCCCTTTCTAAAATTTCAAGCCCCGTTGTCGGGGAAAATCTGGGGCCCGGGCAAAGCCAAAACTGCCCCCCGACACAGGGGAATTTTAATTTAAGGGCACGGCCCAAAGGGGCCGCTAAAATTCTGTACACTCACTGCGTGAGCGGGGTGGATGTTTTTGGGGGTGATGTTTGTGGGCTCTCAGGATCGCGCTTTTTTTTCAAAACCGCGGGGAGGGGTGCAGGGTTTTTCCCCCAAGGCCCTTGGGGGCATAAAGGTGCCCAGAGAAACCGGGGCCCGTTTTGGAAATTAATCTGTCTTGGAGCCCGACGGGTCAACACACAGGGTCGGGAAAGCTGTGGACACCTCTTCGCAACCAAGACTTAGCGTGGCTGGGGATAAGAACCTTGGCCCGGGCAGGGTGGTTTGCGAAAAACCTTTCAAAATTTTCTGTTTGGTCGCCCTTAAGACCCGGGTATGGGAGCACCCCCTTCCCCCTAGCAAAACGTCATAAACCTCGTCGCCAGAAATTTGTAAAGCGTACCCGGGCCGGGAAATGCCTGCTGAGGAAGGCTCGAGGTCTAGCCAAAAACTTTGGGCCGTTGCCCCCTCCTTTTGCTTCGCCCCCCCCTGGCGTCGTTTTTCTTTCAAGTTTGGGGCCCCCCCGAAAAAAAAACCGTCTAAATTGTTGAACGGGGCAACACGCGGAATTTTCCACCCCCCAAAAACTCCGCGTTTGTGGCGGGCAGCGAAAATGCCTTTAAGCAGAAACGAAGTGACCCTTGGCCTGACAAGCAGGGTGGGGACCTGGGGGGTTTTGACCCACCAAGAGGGGGAGGGCAGGTAAAGAGTCTGCCCCACCCCTTCCCCTTTTTTAAGGGAAGCCCCCCAAAAGGGTCAGGGGCGGAAAATTTCCCCTTTGGGCACATAGCATTTGGGGGAATTTTTTAGTTCTGGAAACGATCGTTGGACACCTGAAAATCGGGCCCCCACCCCTGCGACGGAGGAAGGAAGGACACAGATGCGGAAACGGAGCCTTTTCTCCTTTCGAATCCAGAAGGCCACACATTTTTCACAAATTTTTTTTGGTTTTTCTTTAGGCAGGTTTTTGGGGTTCCAGGACTATTGAAAGGGGGGCGCCTTCACCCCAGGTGCAATCTTTAAAAGGCAAGTCGGGGTGTCCCGGAAGCTTTTGCCGGGGGAAAAAGCAGAGGAGGGGAGGAGGATGGGGTTTTTTTCCGGGACACCGACGTTCCCGATTCCCGCCTTGGAAAAAAGCTTGGCAAAGTTTTGGGGCAAGGGGGGAAGTTGAGGAAGATTATTTGCTATTTGGCCCCCAAACCGGGAGGTTTGGGAAAATCAAGGCTTTCATCTCTCACAATGATGCTTGGATGCTCCATTACCCAAAACAATTATCCCCCCGCTTTAAAGGCCCAAACCAAAAATTTAAAAAACATTAAAATGGGTGGCCACCCCCTCACCCCTTATACAAAGCAAAATTGCACTTTCCTTAAACCCATCCAAATAGAGGGCCAAAAGGGGGAAAATTGGAGACCATCCTGATTGACAACGGAGAACCCTTTTGGGTTGCTTCACGTACTTCAAAGTCACGGGGGGAACAACGTCAGAACGTGCAGCATTAGAGTGCCAAGCAGCGGGTAGGCTTTTGTGGCAGAAACCTTTAAATTTTTGGGCCTTTATTTACCACCCCCACCAAACCCCATTTTATTTCGGGCCCCACATAAAAAAAAACAGGGGGCCCGGGTTAAGATCATGGTCCACGACTATCTGCGCTCCCAAAACCGATGTTTTTTGGGGTTTTGTTCCGGACCCCCAACGCTTCTGGGTATTCAAAAAAGGAAAAATTTCCCCGAGCTTTTGCCAAGCCAAAAAGAGGTGTTGGGCCTGCCCCAAAGGACCAGCGTATATTTGAGCGGGAAACCCTTTAGCCACTTTGAGGAGTTTATTACGACAAACGCATCCAGCTTTCCCCCGTTGTGGATCCCTTTGACTTTTATCAAGAAAAAATCGGATGGATTCTTATTATTTTTGGCCCCCAATTGCCGGGGTAACCGGGTTTTTGCCGGTTTTACTTCACATTCCCCCTTTAAAAAAAAATTTGGTTCCCTTGAAAAAAAAAATTTTTTAAATGAATAAATTTCTTACTGCAATTTTTATTCTCAGTTCCCCAAAAGGTCATTTTGCTGGTTTTGGGGTGAAGAGACTGAAAAAAGACACCAATTGTACAAGGTTTCATGAAAAAAATATTCCATTTACTCTATTCATCTTTAGAATTTTTCACATTGTAAATTGGTTTTGGGGTCATGGTGCTGTGAGTTACATTTTATAATCAGGGTCTTTTGGAACAGAAATGTGGCTTCTAAGTGGCATTTCTCCCTCACAATTTTTAAGTGGCTGATAAGTAATTTTTATAATTTTTTGGCTCATGCTGCTGTGAAATTCAGCTACACTACAGGTCCTATTATAAAAAAAATGTGGTTTTATAAAAAGACATTTTTTCTTCAAAAATTGTCAAAAAGTGGCTCAAGGGTCATGTTTTGAATTTTTGGGGGCATGTTGCTGTGAAATGCAGCTATACTACAGGTCCTATTATAAAAAATGTGGTTTCTAACAGACATTTGTTCTTCACAATTGTCAAGAGTGGCTCAAGGGTGATGTTTTGAAATTTATGGGGCATGGTGCTGTCAAAAACAGGAATAGGTAGGACACTGTTAATGGACACATATTGCAAAATGACTTGTTTTTGCAAGATTTTTAACATAGCTAGCAATCCATGTAGTGAGACAACCTTTTGATACAATTAAAAAAAAGAGAAAAAAAAGACATGGTGGGATTCCATCCTACTTTAAAAATGTGTTTTCTAGAATTAAACTACTAAAAAACTTGCATGTACAAAATAGCTGGTACAAATATTCCTCTGAATTGTACAAGGGAGGTAAAGGAAGACTTGACCAGATGTAGGTTATTCAGAGGACATGGAGTATGGAGCACAGACAGAGAACAAAGAACAGAGACAATTTCCTCCAGCACATTGAGTAAAACGAGAAAAAGAATGCCAAGAAAAAGGGCACCTGTTTTCGTTGCTGCATCATAAGGGCATTTTTTCCGTGTTAATAGATGACGGACGCCAGCCCTGCCTCTCACCGCACCCAATGTAAATCCGGCCCTGGCAGCTGAACCTGCGTGTTAATAGATGACAGACGCTAGCCTGGGCTCTCACCACACCCACTGTAAGTCTGCCCCTGGCAGTTGGACCTCCGTGTTAACAGATGACTGACGGCAGCACTGGCTCTCACCGTTAGGAGCAATCAGGAGAGCTTAAAATTTCTCTAAAAAATCAGATTTTGAAAAAGGTGATTTCTGTGATGCTAAGTAGTGTCAAAAAGGGCTCCAGGGTGGAAAACAAATTGCAACAATTTTAGGCTTAAAATTTTCTGGGGGTGGAGTCACTATGGGGTCGCATCATTTGATCCCCGGGGAGTTGTCCAAATCACTGAAGTAGGTTTTGGGGGAAAAAATGAAACCCAATGAATTGATTGGCTGAATACTCTAAAACCCCGGGGAGGGCAAATGTTTTTCAAAAATGAAGTGTTTTGGGGGTGATTTTGGACATTTTTATTATTTTGGGGGTGTGCGAACAAATTAACAAATTACATGTGTAATACCCTTTTAAAAATGAGGGAGGAGTGTATGTTGTTGTTTTACACTTGAAAAAAAAAGCAAAATGTTTAAAAAAAATAAAAAATATAAATAAAAAATTCCCTAAATAAATTCTGTAAACAAATGTGTTACCAAAAAATATACTGAATGACAGTCCCCTGTACAAAATAGCATGGCCACTTTGTGATTGTGGGTCAAAAGGTTTAGGAGTATGCTGTGAAAAGGAGGTATAGTCAAAGTCCAGTTCAACTAAAATGGTGGGTTTAAAGACTCCTAATTCCGGCACTTTTTAATTGTGGGAAACCCGGTTTAAGGGGCATGTGCTTTCCGGACAGGTATAGTAAAGCCAGTTCAAATAAAATGGTGGGTTAAAGACTCCTTTTTCGGCACTTTTTAATTTTTGGGTCGACAGGTTTTAAAGGGGCATGTGTGGCCCAGGAAAGGGTTTTGTCAATGCCCGTTCAACAAAAATGGTGGTTCAAAGATCTTTTTGTGGAAAACTTTTTTTAAACTGTGGGGGTAGACAGGTTTTTAAAGTCATGCGTGGCCGGACAGGTATGTCAATGCCAAAATTTAACTAAAGGGAGTAAAAAGACTCTTTTTCCGGACTTTTTTAATCGTGGGTAAGAGGTTTGATGTTCATTCTGTGGTCCAGGACAGGCATAGTCAATGTCCAGTGAAACGAAAATGGTGGTTCAAGTACTCCTTTTTCCGGCACTTTTTAATCTATAGGTCAGACAGGTTTAATGGTCATACTGCGGTCCAGGACAGGTATAGTCAATGTTCAGTTCAACTAAAATGGTGGTTGAAAGACTCCTTTTTCTGGCGCTTTTTAATCTGTGGGTCATGTAGATTTAAGGGTCATACTGCGGTCCAGGACAGGAATAGTCAATGTGCAGTTCAACTAAAATGGTGGTTTAAGTAATACTGCCTTCTGTCACTTTTTAATTTGTGAGTCATGAAGGTTTAAGGGTCATGCTGTGGTACAGGACAGGGATAGTGAATAGTGTGTCAGTTTTTTTTCTGTGACTGTTGTTGCCTAAGATGTAGCACGTATCCATTTTACTGTTGTGGATGTTAATTCCAGCTTCTCCTCCCCTGTTTGGGTGTAAGAATGAAGGTGTTGTTCCTCTCCCATAGACTTTAATGGTCATCGGCGATTATCTATTTTCAGATATCGGATATCGGCATGATAACTGACAATATCGACTATCGATCCGATGACGATAGTTGACGCAATCGCTCATCACTAGTCTTAAGACATGCTTGACCAGTCTAGCACCTTTACCCTCATTTTCTTTCACAAGGCAGGGATCATTATAATATTGGAATACTATCCCTCCCATAAGGGGGGGAATCATGTTTAGCTTCAGTATGTCACAGTACATGTTGGCATTCATAGTTCCTTCAATGAACTGTGGCTCCCCACAGCTACGCTCCGCTTCTTTGATCGACCATGGTGAGGCTTGTTCTGAGTGGAAGATGTCTTGTTAAACTGCTGAATAGTCTAAGCTATCATGCTGCCCCTCTTTTTCAGGCTTCTTATCACCTAGCCCATCTTTATATATAGCAACAATTCTTTTTTTCAGATCGTCAGACAGTTCTTTGCCATGAGGTGCTAAGTTGAATTCCAGTGACCAGTATGAGAGAGTGTGAGCGCAGTAACACAAAATTTAACACAGCTGCTCCCCGTTCACACCTGAGACATTGTAACACTAACAAGTCACATGACACCATGGAGGGAAAATGGCAAATTGGGCTAAATTTTTTCCATTTTCACTTGAGGAGATACTCACTTTCATTGCCAGTGGTTTAGACAATGAACAATGACAATGAACTTTGGCTCCTTAGTCTGCTTATCTTCAGTAAACTGCTTACGGGCTTTTTTGTGCTTCATCTTTAGAAGAGGCTTCCTTCTGGGATGAAAGCTATTCAGACCAATTTGATGCAGTGTGCGGCGTATGGTCTGAGCTCTGACAGGCTGACCCACCAACCCTTTGACCTGTGCAGCAATGCCGGCGGCACTCATAGGTCTATTTTGAAAAGTCAATCTCTGGATATGACGCTGAGCATGTGCGTTCAACTTCTTTGGGCTACCAAAGGTTTTGAGTTAAAACATGTGTGGTTAGACTGCTGTATTATCTTGGACACCATGCTGCAGTTCAGTTTCAGGGTGTTGCCAATCTTTTTATAGCCTCGGCTATTTTTATGTAGAACAATCATTCTTTTTTTCAGATCCTTAGGGAGTTCTTTGCATTGAGGCGCCATGTTGATCTTCAGTGACCAGTATGAGAGAGTGTAAGAGCCATCACATTAAATTTAAAACACTTGCCCCCATTCACACCTGAGATTTTGCTACACTAATGAGTCACAGGACACCGTGAAGGAAAAATAGCAAACTGGGCACAATTTTTCCATTTTTACAGAGGGGTGTACTCACTTTTGTTGCTAGCAGTTTAGACATTAATGGCTGTGTGTTGAGTTACTTTGAGGGCACACAAATTTACACTATTGTACAAACTGTACACTGACTACTTTGCATTGAATCAAAGTGTCATATCTGATGTATGGTCCCATGAAAAGATATAATTCATTATGTACAGAAATGTCAGGGTTGGGCTAAATTTTGTGAGATAATGTAAATTATATGAAGGCATAAAGAGTCTAAAATTTTGAATGCATCCACATTGACGTTGATGACAGTGGGTATAACAAATGTTGAAAACTAAACCCATGCTTAAGTAAGAATTTAATAATACTATGGTTCATAAGAGATCAATATAGCCATATGATAAAAGATACAAAAAATAGAGGAAAAGCAAGGAGAATACAATTGTATAGTTACAGACATGCTTGTGTGTTTTTACAATTAACCATAGCTGAATACTCTACTAGCTTAAGCCACCTTTTTTGGAAGACGATATAAAACATCAGAGAAATGCTGCCGAATTTTTCAGCATTTTGAATCCGCCGAAAAACTGACACTGTGCTACATAGACAGCAATAAAAAATCTTTTTCCGGCGTGTTTAAAATCCGGCAGAATATGAATATTCCTGTGTATGGGGCCAATGACAAATTCAAAAACCGACCTTGGCTTTTGAGCAAATCCTTTGCCAAAAAACGTGGTCCAGCACATGTCAAAATGCCATAGGATTAGGATGACATTTTGACATTTGCTGTGTAGACCCACCCTTATCTTCATGAAAGCCCGGTGAGACTTTTTTTTATACATAGTTGAGTTACATTATTATGAGCATGTTCTACTTTTGATATCGGCAGTTTACGAAGGAAATCATAGCTTAGTGAGTATACAAGATGTTCAATAGGCTTTCTGCACATATTTCTTTTGCTGTCATGGATTAAAGAAGCAATTTATTAGAACTGCAAAAACAAATGTTTATTACCTTTCAGGAAATTGGTGGTAGTATTTTGTAAACTGTGCAGTTTGTGAACTGTTCACATGCTGCTGGGGTGAAAGTGTATTGGAAGTGAACAAGTGGCAAGTCACTGAGACATATGATGTGGCTAGAAAAAGGTTTAACAGCTGAAACATTGTGTGAGTGAATAAACATCACTTGATTGGAAGTGCTGCCTCGATCTTCTTTTTTTTTGGACATGGCTAGAAATGTCCAACATTGGTTGGAAGAGTATAGCCACAACTTCCAAGTACTACCCTTGATCTTTGATTCTCCCGACTTGAACCCAATCAAGCATCTGTGGTACCACCTTGATCATTGTGTTCATTCTACGGATCCTCCCCCACACACTCACCAGCAGCTGTGGGATGCAGTTAGCATGGCTCCAGATACCTGTGACAACCTACCAGGACCTTATTTTAGTAATTCCCAGCCTGTGTAGCTAATGTCCGTGCTGCACAGAGAGGTCTGGATTATGTATCTGCTATGGATATGCTAAATTCCTTTAATTGTTTGACTGTTTATGAAAATGGCAAGCGCTTGTGAACTTTCCACTAAAGTTTATCTAGCAAGCATGTAATACAAAATAATTAAACATTCTTTATCAGACAAAAAAGAACACATGAATTTCGAGACTGAAATATATTGAAATCATATTACAATTTCTTCTCTTGGTGTGTCCAGTCTAAAATAATTTATTCTATTATTCACTCTTCATTTGCTACTGGATTAAATAGTTATTTGAGAAGAATGTTACAATATACTGCTATGTTAAACACTTCATTTCCAGTCCCTTAAATAATGTATATTATCATCAGTCCTCCCATTACATTTTTGACTTTTCAATTGAATAGTCTTTATTGACATAGATAGCTCCTTTTACTTCCACACTGCATGATATTAAACTAAAAGACTAAGATTTAGCAGTATCTAAAATGTCCTTGAAATCAAAAGAAAAATGGCTTAGGATATATTTCTAAAGAGAATATGCATCAAGTTTCACAAGAAAAAGAATTGACTTTGTATTCATTAGATATTCATTGAAATAATCTTCAATTAAATAGACAATGGCTTACTAAATCCTAAAAAGATAAAACTCTAATCTTACAGAACATTAAGTCATTTTGTCTTTATTACTGGCAGAATGTCTCCTTTCTTAAATCCAAATAGAAGCAGTCAAATTTTCAAATTTACAAGTACTTGACAAAACAAGTCATCAAACATGTAGAGTATGTATTTTGTTACATACATCATTTTTGCTAAGCTTTTAAACATATAAAAAACACCATGGACCTCATTTATCATTTTGGTTGTGGCAAAAAAAGTGTCTCAAAATGTGAAAAAAAGGTGGTGCAGCATGTCACAGGCAAATTTGTTATGTGCTTTGGATATTTTTTGCACACTTTCCAACACAGAAGATTGTCTCAGAAAAAATTGGGTGTGATTCTGTGGTAAAGTCACAGATTTTCACCCCAAAATGTTCCACAATTCTGGAGTAAAAAGTAAGCCAAGTAATTGTTCTAAAAAGCTATACAAGTCTAAGAATGTGCTAATCACCCTAAGCCACTGTGATAAATCTAATTACACTATAAACCCAAGTTAGTTAGCTGTTACTGTTCAAATATATAGCCAAAAATTGCCAGTGGGAACAAAATGCCATAATTCCGAGTAGGACTACAAAAAGAATCTAACTAAAGATCTAAAACAACTTTTACTATGGACCTAAATAAAAGTAAAATTTACTGATCGTACGGCAGTGACATTGCTATTCTGAGAAATTGACATTGTTCAGGATTGGGTCTCAACTAGGGAGTATATATGTAACAAAAAACTACAGCCTCCTATTGAGCTATTGGGCATGAGAAGCCCAAAGATATAACTACCCGGCATTCAAAGCCAATAACAACAGACAAAACTACTAATACTATCCGAAATGCCTAAGGATACAGATATCTTAAAATATAACCTTTAATGAAAATCACATAAAAAATATATACACATATGGCATACAAAAAGCAGAGTACTCAGCCCGAAAAGGGTGACCCCGCACTGGAACACCCTACCTACACCTTAAAATACTACAAGGGAACATACAAGCAAAAAATATAGAAAGAAACATAACACAACAATGGCGACAAGGAATAACTTATCTAAAGTAGTGACAATAACAACGCACCAACAATAAAGCAAACATACAACAACTCTAATGACAATCCAAAATATCCGACGCGTTTCTCCCACCAGTCTTGTGGGTTCATCAGGGAACAATTGGTGTGTCAATAAATAAATATATGTTATTGTAACGGCTGGGTTAGTGGACCCTCTGGACCACCGCAAGCGGTGGCAACAACCGCGCCAGGGAGCGGAGTCTAAGTAGGTCCTGGTTTTCACCAGAGCCCGCCGCAAAGCGGGATGGACTTGCTGCGGCCGGAGTCCTACCAGGTGGCTCCCCCTGACACGGCGAGCTTGTGGTGGCGGCTGAGGTGCAGCATGGTACAGAACCGCTAGACGATAACCGTAGTCGTGGGCAGGCAGGAAGGTCAGGGCGGGCGGCAGAGGTTTGGAGTCAAGAATCGTAGCAAGAGGTCGGGTACACGGCAGGGCAAGAAGACACTTGAAGAACGCTTTCTCTAAGGCTCGGGGCAACATAAATCCAGCAAGGAAGAGTCGTGGACCGAAACCATAAATAGGGGCAGCACCCGGCAATTAGCCAATTACCGGTGCGCTGGCCCTTTAAATTTACAAGAACGAGTGCACGCGTGCCTCGGCCGGCAGAGGGCGCGGACGTGCCAGGAATGCGGTCAGGTGAGTTTCCAGAGCGAGTGGTCCCACAGCCCGTCCCGCGGCCAGCGGCGCCACCCTACCCCGGCAGGCACCCGGGGGAGCGGCCACAGGTGCGCCCTCGGCCCGTGGGCCGGCGAGCGGGACCACCCGCTCCAGTACCCCCCCCCCCTTAGGTCTCACCCTCTTTTTAGGCTGAAGGAACTTACGAATCAGATCTTGGTTCAAGATATTGGACTCCGGTTCCCAGGACCTCTCCTCAGGGCCAAAGCCCTTCCAATCTACAAGAAAGAACTGCTTACCCCTGATGGTCTTCGTGGCCAAGATGTCCTTTACTTCAAAAACATCAGGGGACTCTACTACCGGAGACGGAGCCGCGCTCCTCTGAGAGAACCGGTTCAAGACCAGGGGCTTTAGGAGGGAGACATGAAAGGTGTTAGGAATCCGGAGAGATGGAGGTAAGCAGAGCTTGTAGGACACTGGGTTCAGTTGCCGAAGTACTCTGAAAGGTCCCAGAAACCGCGGACCCAACTTATAGCTGGGGATCTTGAGGCATACGTATTTGGAAGAGAGACACACTTTATCCCCTGGGAGGAACGTTGGAGAAGATCTCCTCTTGTCAGCTTGGGTCTTCATGCCCTCGATATCCCGAACCTGGTTGTCCATGGCGGGAACCTCGGAGGCCAAAGCCAAGGGGAGAGGAGGGCATGGATGATGACTAGAGATGGGCGAATTGATTCTAACGAAGTGGAATTCGTTTAGAATTTCAGGAAAACTTTGGTTCTGAACAAAGTCGAAGTTTGGGGGACTTCGGGTGAACGAAGTCTGCTTTTGATTGATAAAATGGCTGCGAGCACATGGCGCTACATGGGGCAAAGTACTCTGGGAGGAAGAAGGGCATAGCCTGCATGACATGTGCAGAGATGAAGCCAATCAGAGACCGGCGGGATTCTGTGACGTCACCGCACTATATAAGTCCGGGCGCGACGCTGGGAGCTCATACCGCTCTCACTGTACTGATCAGGGACGGTGCTGCCGCGGCTGATTGTTACTGAAGAACTGATTTTTATACAGCGATTTTTGTGGGGTGTCTCAGTTTGTCTCAGAGACTGCTTCTCTTAACGTTCTATTTCTGATTTTTGGGGGTATTGGATCTGAAATCCAGTGTGCGTCCACTGCAGCTGCATATACATTTAAATCCTATCTGCTCACAGCACATTGAATATCCAAGGGGGATCTAAGCCAGTTCCTGTTGTATTCATTTAAAGAAACAGCGTTTTTACAATACAAATACCACTTCATTTTTGGCTGCTCAATTCTTTGGCGCAATTTACATCCAGGGGTTAATTAAGCGTTGTTTTTCAGCTGTGGTGACTCCAAGAAACCGTCATTTTCACCGCCAAAATATATACAATTTTCCTGTAGCCTAATTCACAAGCAAAGGTTAATTACAATTTTATCTCTTGTTGTGTGGCGTAGAAAACACGCAATTGTAACACGCTACAAAGCTAGTAGTTTGTGGTTGCTCAATTCTTTTGCGCAATTTACATCCAGGGGTTAATTAAGCGTTGTTTTTCAGCTGTGGTGATCCCAAGAAACCGTCATTTTCAACGCCAAAATATATACATTTTTCCTGTAGCATAATTCACAAGCGAAGGTTAATTACAATTTTATCTCTTGTTGTGTAGCGTAAAAAAACACGACATTGAAACACGCTACAAAGCTACTAGTTTATGGTGGCTCAATTGTTTGGCGCAATTTACATCCAGGGGTTAATTAAGCGTTGTTTTTCAGCTGTGGTGATCCAAGAAACCGTCATTTTCAACGCCAAAATATATACATTTTTCCTGTAGCATAATTCACAAGCGAAGGTTAATTACAATTTTATCTCTTGTTGTGTAGCGTAAAAAACACGCCATTGTAACACGCTACAAAGCTACTAGTTTGTGGTGGCTCAATTGTTTGGCGCAATTTACATCCAGGGGTTAATTAAGCGTTGTTTTTCAGCTGTGGTGATCCCAAGAAACCGTCATTTTCAACGCCAAAATATATACATTTTTCCTGTAGCATAATTCACAAGCGAAGGTTAATTACAATTTTATCTCTTGTTGTGTGGCGTAAAAAACACCGCATTGTAACATGCTACAAAGCTACTAGTTTGTGGTGGCTCAATTTTTTGGCGCAATTTACATCCAGGGGTTAATTAAGCGTTGTTTTTCAGCTGTGGTGACTCCAAGAAACCGTCATTTTCACCGCCAAAATATATACATTTTTCCTGTAGCCTAATTCACAAGCAAAGGTTAATTACAATTTTATCTCTTGTTGTGTGGCGTAGAAAACACGCAATTGTAACACGATACAAAGCTAGTAGTTTGTGGTTGCTCAATTCTTTTGCGCAATTTACATCCAGGGGTTAATTAAGCGTTGTTTTTCAGCTGTGGTGATCCCAAGAAACTGTCATTTTCAACGCCAAAATATATAAATTTTTCCTGTAGCATAATTCACAAGCGAAGGTTAATTACAATTTTATCTCTTGTTGTGTAGCGTAAAAAACACGCCATTGTAACACGCTACAAAGCTACTAGTTTGTGGTGGCTCAATTGTTTGGCGCAATTTACATCCAGGGGTTAATTAAGCGTTGTTTTTCAGCTGTGGTGATCCCAAGAAACTGTCATTTTCAACGCCAAAATATATACATTTTTCCTGTAGCATAATTCACAAGCAAAGGTTAATTACAATTTTTTTCTCTTATTGTGTGGCGTAAAAAACACCGCATTGTAACACGCTACAAAGCTACTAGTTTGTGGTGGCTCAATTCTTTGGCGCAATTTACATCCAGGGGTTAATTAAGCGTTGTTTTTAAGCTGTGGTGACTCCAAGAAACCGTCATTTTCACCGCCAAAATATATACATTTTTCCTGTAGCCTAATTCACAAGCAAAGGTTAATTACAATTTTATCTCTTGTTGTGTGGCGTAGAAAACACGCAATTGTAACACGCTACAAAGCTAGTAGTTTGTGGTTGCTCAATTCTTTTGCGCAATTTACATCCAGGGGTTAATTAAGCGTTGTTCTGCAGTTGTACTCAATAAAAGAAACTTTGTTTTTCACCGCCACAGAAGAAATTCTGTAGCATAATTCATATCCGAAGGTTAATTAAGCCTGTTTGTGCTTTTATATTCAGTAAAATACACAGAGTTTTTAAACGGCACATACAAGTCAATTTTTCCTGCCCATTAGTGGAGCGCAATTTATATCCAAGGGTTACCAAGCTTGTTACTGGGTTCATTTGGCGTCAAATACAGGGTGTGTATTTATCATATACAGATATCTTCATCAAACAGTGTCTGTACATTTTAGAACAAACAGTATGTCAGACAGAGAGGTGGCAGGCTCTTCACCTGCGAGTGGCAGAGGCACAAACATTCCAGGCCCAGGTCGCAGCACAGCAAGGGGACGTTGCAGCAGGGGTCACTCGGTGAGGCCACAACTGCCGCTGTCATCTAGCGGCCGTGTGTTGTTCAGCAACCCAATGGTTCTTGATTGGTTGACTAGGTCATCCACTTCCTCCCAGGTGACATCTGACAACCCCAGCCAAGAGTCAGTGGGAACGTCAGACACAACCCTTAGTTGGCATGGCCCGGGAGCGGGTCAGCGGGCCTACACCCGCCTCTGTCCCATCCGTTTCCCTCAGCCAGAGAACTACTATGTGGTCTGGGCTCAGCGCCACTATATAGCGAGGATGAACAATTTGAGGAGGGCAGTCAGCAGCTACTTGGCAGCGAAGAAATGGGGCCAATATCTCCTGCTTCTTGCAGTAGGCGGCAAAGTATAGATGTTGAGAGTGGCATGGGAGGTCATGTTGTGAGGGGTCAGCCTCTGCATACCAAGACCGGTGATGAGGACAGCATTGACGATGAAACACAAATAGATGATGATGTAGGCGACCGCAAATTGGGAGCCGGGTGAGGCAAGGGCTTCATCATCGTCAGGAGAAGAGGGCGTCAGCTTGCGGTCAGGCAGCGGCGCAGCCAGCAAGTGGGTCGTGTGGCCGTGAGTCAGCAGGATAGCAGCAGTGTGAGGTCGGGAGCCAAGCGGCACGGGGTAAAAAAACCCGCTTCGCAGGTCCAAGAAAGTAGCGGCACAGGGGCTCAGCGAGGCAGCGGCGGCAGTAGTCACTCAGTGCGGAGCTTTGGCGATAAAATCCGATACTCGTGGTGTTGCAGTTCTTTGCTAAGACACCGGAGGAGCCGAATATGGGTATATGTAGAATCTGTAGGCAGAAACTGAAGCGTGGCGAGGGAGCTAACGTTGGCACCACGGCCCTGCATCAACACATGCAGCGTCACCAACCAGTGGCCTGGGAGAAACGTGGCTCAGATGTGATGGACCATCCTGCTGCCGCAGCAACAGCAGCAGCAGCGCCCAGTGGCACACATGCCATTGCAGCCAGTCAAGGCTCCACCACCTCTGCAGAAGGGAGCTGTTTCTCTTTGCCATCATCTCTCGGTCCAGATGCTCCTGCTCCTCGCTACTCATGGCGCCAGCAGTCGTTCAGCGAGGCGATTGCAAAGAGAAAACAGTATGTGTCCAACCATCCTAAGGTGCAGAAGCTGACCGTGCTCCTGTCCAAGTTGTTGGTACTGCAGTCCCTCCCTTTCCAAATGGTGGACTCTGCACCGTTCAGAGAACTAATGGCTTGTGCCGAGCCGAGATGGAGAGTTCCAAGCCGTAATTTCTTTTCCAAAAAGGCAGTACCAGCACTTCATAAATGTAGAACAGAAGGTGGGCCAGTCCTTGAGCTTATCGGTTTCTTCCAAGGTGCACGGCAGCGCGGACGTCTGGAGCTGTAACTACGGTCAGGGCCAGTATATGTCCTTTACGGCCCACTGGGTGAATGTGCTTACGGCCCAGGCACACCAACAACTTGGACAGGAGACGGTGCTTTCTTCTCCACGTTGTCAAACTGCGGCTCCTGCGCCAATGTCCGCCTCCTCCACCACCATCTCAGCCTCCACAACTACTGCTCCATCATACCACATGTGTAGGGCACAGCGGTGTCACGCAGTTCTACACCTGGCTTGCCTCGGCGAACGAAGTCACACAGGGGAGGAACTACTCCGCGTCATGCAGCAAGAAATCGATGTGTGGCTTTCTCCGCGCAAACTGCAAATCGGAACCATGGTGACGGACAATGGGAGGAACATGGTGTCCGCGCTGCACCGAGGAGGGATGGTCCATGCACCCTGCATGGCACACGTGTTCAATCTGGTTGTGAAAAGGTTCCTGAAGTCTTCCACCGATCTTCAGAACATTCTGAAAATGGCCAGGAAACTGTGCATGCACTTCATCCATTCGTACAAAGCCAGGAACACCCTCCTCGAGTTGCAGCGGCAGAACGGCCTCCCCAACACACTCTGATATGCCATGTTTCCACCCGCTGGAATTCCAGCCTGCACATGTTGGACCGACTGTATGAACAGAGAAAGGCCATTAACGATTTTTTGATGATCCAGGCAGACAGAAGTACTCCCCTGTGTAACTTTGATGTCAGCCAGTGGCAGCTCATGCGTGAGACCTGCCGTTTGTTGAGGCCATTCGAGGAGGCCACGTTATTTGTCAGTCGCCAGGATTACGGGATGAATAACGTCATTCCACTGCTTCATGTCCTGGAACAGATGCTGAAAAATCTGTCTGGGTAGGGGACTGGAGACGTGGCGACTACATCTCGCGGCCACATGAGTCCGGTGGGGACTGAAATGGAGGAGGAGGAGGACATTGGAGCAGAAGCATTGTCTGGTGAAATGTGTGGATTTTCCTACCCAGGTGACAAGAGAGGAGGAGCAGGAGCAGCTGGAGGAGCTAGATGGAGATGAGGAAGACGAGGCAGATGACCCGCAAGCACCGTGGCAGTATACAGTGGAGATGGAGGCAGGGAGCCCCTCGGAGTCACTTGTGCAGATGGCCCGCAGCATGCTGATTTGCCTGGCCAGTGACAGCCGAATAGTCAGCATCCGGCAGAGGGATGACTTCTGGCTCTCCACCCTATTGGACCCTCGCTACCGGTCCAAAATGGGAGCTTTTTTCCCAGCTATTGAGAGGGAGGACAAACTCAAATACTATAGGGAAATCCTCCGTAGTCAGTTGGCCGCTGCCCGTGTGCGTCATCGTCCCTCCTCTGACAGGTCTGACCGGGGGGTTCTTCAGCGCTCACGTAC
This sequence comes from Phyllomedusa bahiana, assembly GCA_025379985.1. NCBI lineage: Eukaryota > Metazoa > Chordata > Amphibia > Anura > Hylidae > Phyllomedusa > Phyllomedusa bahiana. Next base: position 7,670 of record JAODAL010043194.1, on the reverse strand, counting down.
TATTGCCGCGGCTGCTGGGGGAAGGTGGTGGGGTCGGAGCAGTACAGCTCCATCAGCAGCAACCTAAGTCTGGAGTCACTGATGAGCAGCTTCCTTCACCTGCCTAGTGAGGAGGGCAGTCGCCAGCAGCAGCAGCAGCAGCAGGACCTGGAGCAGACCCTGAACCAACAGGTGTTGGCCAACTTGGAAAGCACCCTGCCACCCCAGTTTTTGCCACTTCCAGAATGTCATCGTGCCACTGTCTGACCTCATGTTGCTGCCGCCGTCACCTCCACTCTCTGTCATTGTGCCACTCTGTGGCCTACTACTGTTTTGCCACCTCCAGAATGTCATTGTGCTACTGTCTGACCTCATGCTGCTGCTGCCGTGACCTACACACTGTGTCATTGTGCCACTGTCTGACCTCATGCTGCTGCTGTGGCTGCTGCCGTGACCTCCACACTTTGTCATTGGTCCACTCTGTGGTCTACTTCTGTTTTTGCCACCTCCAGAATGTCATTGTGCCACTGCCTGACCTCATGCTGCTGCTGTGGCTGCTGCCGTGACCTCCACACTGTGTCATTGTCCCACTCTGTGGCCTACTCCTGGGGAAATTCCCCCAACTCTAATGATGACCATAGACCACAAAGAATGGGGAAACGGCAGTCGAGTCGGAGTTCCGATGGTTATATGAGAACTCCCATGAAAGCAGCTCGGTCCAGTTGCCCTGGCGTCTGGACACAAAGTGCCATAGATATTCCCCCTAGATCTGATTTACCTTCTCCAACTGTCCATTTGTCTGGGGATGGTACGTGGATGAGAAGTCTAACTTGATTTGCAAGCGAGAACATAGGGCACGCCAAAACTTGGAGACAAATTGGACGCCTCGATCGGAGACGATGTGGGAGTGTAACCCATGCAGGCGAAAAATATGATGGAAGAAATGACCCTCCAATTGGGGAGCAGAAGGGAGACCAGGAATTGGCACGAAGTGGGACATCTTCGTGAATCGGTCGGTGACCACCCAGATGACCGAGTTTCCAGAGGAAGAAACAAGGTCCGTGATGAAGTCCATGCCTATGTGTGTCCATGGAGACTCCGGAACAGGCAGAGGGACTAAGAGACCCGCGGGCCTATGGCGTGGGACCTTGTTCCGGGCACATGTGGCGCAGGAGAGAACGAAGTCCTTGACATCTTGGAGCATAGATGGCCACCAGTAGTGTTGCGAGATAAGGGCATAGGACTTCCGTATCCCAGGGTGGCCAGCCAGAAGAGAACTATGCCCCCAACCCAGAATCTTCCTCCTGAGTATGGGACGTACGTAAGTTTTGCCCGGAGGAACGCTACGGAGATCCACAGGAACCACATGAACCAGCCGTTCAGGGCCAATGATGTCCTGAGATACTGGTTCTTCTCCGGCAATGTCAGAAGCACGGGAGAGGGCGTCCGCCTTGACATTTTTCTCGGCCGGTCGGAAGTGGATCTTGAAATCAAAACGTGAGAAAAAGAGAGACCACCTGGCCTGGCGAGGATTTAAACGCTGGGCCGCCTGGAGGTACTCGAGGTTCTTATGGTCTGTGAAGACGTCAATTGGATGTCGAGCTCCCTCCAACAGATGTCGTCATTCCTTCAGGGCCAATTTTATGGCCAACAGCTCCCGATCTCCAATGGTATAATTTCGTTCTGCCAGTGAGAAAGTCTTAGAAAAAACCCCCCCTTGTGACAGTTTTGCCTTTAGGGCCCTTCTGGATTAGGACCGCCCCTGATCCCGCGGAAGAGGCATCCACCTCTAGGCTGAAGGGTCTCTCCGGATCCGGATGGACCAAGATAGCTGCCGAGGAAAAAGCTGTCTTCAGTTGGAAGGATGCTTCCTCGGCAGCCGGAGACCAACATTTTGGATTAGCTTTCTTTCGGGCGAGAGCCACGATAGGAGACACCACCATAGAGAAATGGGGAATGAATTGCCGGTAGTAATTGGCGAACCCCAGGAAGCGTTGTATCGCCCGAAGACCGACAGGTCGTGGCCACTGCTGGATCGCAGAGAGTTTAGCTGGGTCCATCTGCAGACCTCGATCGGAGACTATGTACCCAAGGAAAGGAAGGCTGGCCTGGTGGAACCGACACTTCTCCAGCTTGGCATACAGTCGATTGTTCCGCAAACGTCGCAGAACCTGGCGCACCTGTACCCGATGAGTCTGTATGTCAGGGGAAAAAAACAGGATATCGTCCAGATATACTATGACGCAGGTGTACAGCAAGTCCCTGAAGACGTCATTGACGAACTCCTGAAATACGGCTGGGGCGTTGCATAGCCCAAAGGGCATCACGAGATACTCGAAATGCCCGTCACGCGTATTGAAGGCCGTTTTCCACTCGTCCCCCTCTCGAATTCTGATGAGGTTATAGGCCCCACGTAGGTCCAATTTGGTAAACACCTTGGCTCCCCGGAGACGATCAAAGAGCTCAGAGATCAGGGGTAGAGGGTAGCGATTCTTCACCGTGATCTTGTTTAGCCCTCTGTAATCAATACACGGACGAAAAGAGCCGTCTTTTTTCTGGACGAAGAACCTGGCACCGGCTGGAGAGGAGGATTTGCGTATGAAGCCTTTCATTAAATTCTCCTGAATGTAGGCCGACATGGCCTGAGTCTCTGGCACGGACAACGGGTAGACCATACCCCGTGGGGGACTGGTTCCAGGAAGGAGGTCTATGGGACAGTCATATGGCCGATGGTGCGGCAGCTTCTCAGCCTGTTTCTCTGAGAATACATACCCATAATCCTGGTACTCCGCTGGCAGACCTGGTAGAGACTTGGCGGGCAACTGGGGAGGAGAGATGGACACTGGGCAACCAAACAGAGGTCCTGGCACTCCAATCCCCAATACAGGACTTTGCTTGTCTTCCAATCAAGCATAGGGGCGTGACGTTGCAGCCAGGGTAGCCCCAACAGGATCGCCGAGGAAGCGTGAGGCAGGACGTAAAAATAAATCTTTTCCTTGTGTAAGACCCCCACACGGAGGGTCTCTGGCCGGGTTATGAACTGAATGGAGTCGCTAAGAAGCTCCCCACTGACGGAAGAGATAAGCAAGGGCTTCTCCAGGCGGATCACTGGCAAGCGACACCAAGGAGGCATGAATGAAGTTCCCCGCGGAGCCGGAGTCCAGGAAGGCAGGAACCCGAAGACATAGACCAGCTTCCGTCATTACCTCCACTGGCAACATCAGTCGTGGAGAGAAAGACTGCGCACCTAGGGACGCCTCGCGTAGGTGCGAGCGTTTCCCGAACGCTGAGGACGCTGTGAACAATTCCTACGGAAATTATCCAGACTGGCGCAGTAGAGGCAAAGATTCTCCATCCTGCGGCGGGACAGCTCTAACTCTGACAAGTGAGCCCGATCCACCTGCATGGGTTCCTCGGTGGAACCCTTTGAAGGGGGCAATGGAGATCTCTGGAACACAGGAGCCAGACGAGGTAGTCGGCGAGGTTGTGCTGAGTCACGCTCCTGGCGGAGCTCCTGCTGTCTCTCCGTGAAACGCAAGTCAATGCGTGTGTCCAGAAGGATAAGTTTGCTCAATGAAGATGGAAGATCTCTAGCTGCAAGTGCGTCCTTTACTCTGCTTAACAGGCCCTTCTTGAATGTGGCGCAGAGAGCAGCGTCATTCTACGACAGCTCGGAGGCTAGGGTGCAGAATTGGACCGCATAGTCTCTTATGGAGGAGTCCCCCTGACGTAGGTTCAACAGTGCCGTTTCCGCAGGCTCGCGCAGGCTCCTCGAAAACACTGCGGAATTCAGTGAGGAAAACCTGTAGGTCTGCAGTCACAGGGTCATTCCGGTCCCGAAGGGGTGTCGCCCAGGCCAGGACTTTTCCAGATAGCAGGCTCACCACGAACGCTACTTTTGACCTTTCCGTAGGGAACTGGTCGGCCATAAGCTCCACGTGCATGGAGCACTGCGTGAAAAACCCTCTGCAAAGCTTCCAGTCCCCGACGAACTTGGAAGGTAATGGAAGGCGAAGCTTCGGGCCCACGATTGCCAGCGGGATGGCCGGGGGTGTTGGAATCACCGGCGAAGAGGAAGGTTGCTGCTGCTGGGACGCCACAAGTTGACGCATCATGGCGGACCGCTGACCCAATTGCTGTGCTTGATGCGCGATCTGCTGCGACTGTTGGGCAACAATGGTCGTAAGATCCGCAAGACTTGGCAGGGGCACCTTGGCGGGATCCATGGCTGGACCTAACTGTAATGGCCGGGTTAGTGGACCCTCTGAACCACCGCAAGCAGTGGCAACAACCGCGCCAGGGAGCGGAGTCTAAGTAGGTCCCGGTTTTCACCAGAGCGGGAGTCCTACCAGGTCGCTACCCCTGACACGGCGGGCTTGCAGTGGCTGCTGAGGTGCAGCGTGGTACAGAATCACTAGACGATAACCGTAGTCATGGGCAGGCAGGAAGGTCAGAGCAGGCGGCAGAGGTTCGGAGTCAAGAAACGTAGCAAGAGGTCGGCTACACGGCAGGGCAAGAAGACACTTGAAGAACACTTTCTCTAAGGCTCGGGGCAACATAGATCCAGCAAGGAAGAGTCGAGGATCGAAACCATAAATAGGGGCAGCACCCGGCAATTAGCCAATTACCGGTGCGCTGACCCTTTAAATTTACAAGAACGGGCGCGTGCGCCTCGGCCGACAGAGGGCGCAGACGTGCCAGGAACGCGGTCAGGTGAGTTTCCAGAGCGAGTGGCCCCACAACCTGTTCCGCGGGCCGGGGAGTGGGACCACCCACTACAGTTAAGCTTACGTCCCTTCAAAAAAGACACGATATGGAGATATGCCAGGTGCCAGTATCCTGTGATGCACGGCAATGGAGGTTGCAAAGGGTAGATGTTTACTAATGAATGGGAATGCTATCCCATTCATCAGTAAACATCTACCTACCTACAGTTTAGAATAGAGTTAGATGAGAGAATTTCACTTCTTATTTAGTTAGAGAAAGTTTTAAGGATATCTACTGGTGTGTGCAGCTGCGGGGGGTGGCGGCAGGAGGAGAGGCATTTGAAAGGAAGATATTTTGCAGCTCAGTGTGTTCTGTGATCTTAGATTGAAAAAGGATTGTTTTTTACCACTTTTTTGACCATCAGACTTCTGATAGGAGTTGAAATTGTCCCTGTTTTTTTCAGTTCTATTGCAATCACTGCGGGGGTGGGAGGCGCGGCAGGAGGAGAGGCATTTGAAAGGAAGATATTTTGCAGCTCAGTGTGTTCTGTGATCTTCAAATCCGCAAATTGTGTTATACATATTTGATAATAAATTACGCCTGTTGTCAGTGTTGCGAAGGCCGCCATATTAATTCATATAAAATTTAAATACTTAGTGCAGTCCGTGAATCTGTTTGGCTCAGAGAGCTACACTATCCACAACCATGTCTGCCCCTCACCTTCTGTCTCTTCCCACCTTCCTTTTAGAGTGTAAGCCCTCATGGGCAGCGACCTCTCTCCTTCTGTACCAGTTGTTAGTTAGTAATTTGTCACCTTTGTACTTGTTTGACCTATGTTATGTATGAAACCTGAATGTACGGCGCTCTGGAACCAAGGGTGCTCAAAAATAAATAATAATAATAATAATAAAATAATAAAGCTCAGTTGGACGCATATTGTGTTATACATATTTGTTAGTAAATTACGCCTATTGTCAGTGGTGCGAAGGCCACCATATTAATCCATATAAAATTTAAAAACTGTTATTGCAGTCCGTGCGTCTGTTTGTCGTATAGAGCTCAGTTGTACGCAAATTGTGTTATACATATTTCCTAGTAAAGTGCACCTGTAGTCAGTGGTGCGAAGGCCGCTATATTAATCCATATAACTTTTTAATACTTCTATTTCACTTAGTCCTTCTCAGTTTGGCGCTAACCATGCATTTGTACGATACTTTGTTGAAAACTATCAACTGCTAGTCCTACTGGGCAGTTGTAAATCTCAGGGACTGAAAGAAGAACACTGTTGATTTTGTGTTACGGTTCTTCCACCAGACCGCATTTCACAGATATTTGATAGAAACAATTCTGTTTATAATCCTAGTTGGCTGTTGGAAATTAGTGGGATTTAAGAATAGCTGTGATTTGCCGTCTTTCAATAAGAGACTGTCAAAAACTCTTCCATACCTTTTACATTTTTATCTTTCTGAACATGGAGCGAACTGCAGGTGGTAAGTGAGCAAAGAGGGGTGTAGGACATGGAGGTAGAGGTACGAGAGAAGGTGCTCCTTCCAGTGCTGGTGACAACACGCAAGCCAGAGGATCGTCGGTTGCAGGACCATCAGGCCTGTCATCACTGGTTTGGTGCCCTGTGATTCTCAGTAACGAACAGCGTCGCCAATCTGTTCTTCAGTGGTTAATGCAACCTGCATCCAGCAGTCTTACCTCCTCGTCCTCCCAGTCACGGCCACAAATGTCGTCATCAGCATCGTCAGCATCCGTCCAACATGAAGCGAAGGCAGCCCAAATGTCAACTCGTGTATCCAAAACTGTGAATAATCCATTTTCTAAAGACTAGTGTTGAGCGATTATTATTGACAAAGTTGAAATCGGCACGGTATTTACGTTGCTCGGATTTTTTAGATCACGCGATAATTTAGGTTAAAATCTGTGCATAATCTATTAATATCGTGGCATTTTCGGCGTTTCCTGTCATTTTGGCAGCCAGCAAATCAGCTTACAGAATAGAGCAGGGTGAGATGTGTGTGCGACGTCATGACTGGGATGTGTATGGTTGTGATTGGCTGGAGAAATCACATGACCTCGTTTTACATAGAACAGCCCTTCCTGTTCATGATCAGTGTGTGTCAGCGTCTCATAGCAGTAGGATGTGCACTCTGCCTCTGTCCAAACAGCTCAGCAAACAGCTCAGCGAAATTATTCTATTTTTTCACAGAGACAGCTTTACTTTTAGCTGTGTTCCGTAGAACTTATTTAGATCAGAGATTTGCAGATTTTAGGTAGTTAGGCAGAGAATTTTAAAGGAGCATCTACCGCTGTAAAGTCATGGAGGGGAAGGGGGGGGGGGGGGGGCGCGGGCGAACACAGACAAGCTCTATATAGGATACTGGATATTGTACAGCCAAAACTTTGTTTAGACATTGCATTGCCTTATATTAGGATACAGATCTTTTCTAGTAACTGCAGGTCTATTTGTTAGGTGCAAAACTCCACTTTTATTATCAGTATACATTTCAGATAGGTGTTCTTTTTCAATTTTGCCCAGTCCAGCTTTGTTGATATAGCCACCTTGCAGTTAAATTTGAATCCAGCAATTTTGTAGTCACCACAGGTTGATAGGTGCCAAAAAATACCTTTTATTATCCCATATACATTTCAGATACGTGTTTTTTTCACTTTGGCGCAGGCCAGCTTTGTTGATAGAGCCACCTTGCAGTTAAGTTTGAATCCAGCAACTTTGTAGTCACCACAGGTGTACTGATAGGTGCCAAAAATACCTTTTATTATCCGTATACATTTCAGACAGGTGTTTTTTTCACTTTTGGTCAGTCAAGCTTTGTTGATAGAGCTACTTTGCAGTTAAATTTGAATACAGCATTTTTTTAGTCACCACAGGTGAATTGATAGGTGACAAAAATACCGTTTATTATCCGTATACATTTCAGACAGGTTGGTTTTTTTTACTTTTGGTCAGCAAGCTTTGT
>JAODAL010043193.1:0-34087 GCA_025379985.1 Phyllomedusa bahiana | reverse complement strand
ACGGTTTTTAGTTCCATAAAATTTAACTAACCATCATTGAAAAAAAGGGGGTATTTGACTAACTCGTGGAAAACTTAATTTGTAGGGGCCCCAAAATTCACCAACCAAATGGAAAATAAACAGATAGTACTCCAGTAAAGAAATTCTTACAAGATCAAAGAGCTCTGGAATCTGGAAATCACTTTCTATGGGAGAACAGTGAAATTTGGGTCATGTATTTTAACCAATGGGCACAGTTTGTAAAAAAAAATCAATGAACCAAGTTCCCAAGTTTGAAAGCTTAAAAACACAAGGACCTAGTTACATAGTTTGAAAAGCTAAAAACCAAAAGGGGCCCATAGTTACATAGTTTGAAAGGCTTAAAAACACAATGGACCATATTACATAGTTGTGGGCTAAAAAAACAACTTCCCATCCAGTTCATATTTTCCTAAGTGTTGATCCAGAAAAAGGGAACCCCCCACCCCCCCAAAAATTGCAACTGTCCTCATTTCGGGGGAAAATACCTTCCAAATTCCAATAAAAGCAATCGGGATAAACCCCGGGATAACACCCTCTCCAGAATCCTGGCCCTTTAAACTTGTTATATTTTACCCTAGAAATGCATCCAACCTTTTGAAATTTTCCGTAAAAATTTTACCAGACCTTCCCCAGTCTCACGCTATTTCAACAAACCGGGATTCTCAATCATCTCCCATGCGGTACTTATAGCCCTAACCGTTAACATCTGCAACCTTTAGGGCAGCACATCATTTAACAACGGGGCCCAAAGGGGCCACTCATCCTGCACATTTAAAACATACAGGACTTAAAATACACACCCCTTTGTAAAGGGGTACTAGACCGCCATCACTAAGACCCCCTAAAAAAGGGGTTTTACAAGTTAAATATTATATAATTGAAGGGTCAGTGTCTGCACTTGTATTTGAAACCAACTTCACATCATGTCCCCCAAAAATTCACTTATGCTGAAAATATTGTATCCGAGGCCCTTGTTACTTCAGGGGCCCCCTGATTCCATATTTTACTAAAAGGTGAGCGAGAACAGTTTCTTATCATAAAAAAGTTGGGAAAGCTAACGCAAAAAAACCTGTCTCCTTTGCTATTCTTGTAAGGGGTAAAAAACAATCTCCAATGAAATAAATTCTTAGGATGTTATCCAATTTTTTGAAAACCTTATGCTCACGTGTGTGCAAGACCTCTGTTTCCCAAAGCTGGGGCCACATGGGCAATTTTGCATGAAATAGGCTCTAAACACTTTCCTAACTCAAACCTTTTGCAGGGTATGCCCCAAACCCAAAAGGTTTTTATATCCCACCGGGCCCGGGACCATTCTGGAATGTCCCCCCCCCAAGTTTCATACAAAGACCCGGGCCCCGCTTACGCACACTCCCATTCTTTTTTATGGGGAATTCCAAATACAGGTGAGGAGGGTGTTTCCCTCCTCGGGACTCCTATAAAAAAAATTGGGGGGGCCGGACAACCACCATTCTCCCCTCTGCTCTAAACTTTTTAGGGGCTAGGCAGGTCCCCCTGGGGGACCCGCACCTCCAACTTGATGCCACATTAGCGATTGCCATCAAAATCTGTGGGGTAAAACCCCTCTAAAGTTGTTTCCTGTACGTTTAAGTTTTATGAGAAAAAACAAACTTTTGCTCAAGATTTTTTTGCAAGCGATAGTCGGTGATTTGTAGATGGGTATTTTTTAACCAAACCATCTAAAATCCATCCCAAAACAAAAAACTTTTTATAAAATTTTAAAATGTAAAAAACTTAAAAGAGGGGATGTTTTAATAAAATAACTCTTGCATCTCTTACAGGTTTCACACTTCTTCCCAAAAGTTTGCAGGCAGTCATTCGTGTCCACTGCAAAAAAACCGATGAAAAGAGTCTGGAAGCTGCCCAGAGATATTTTGTGCAGGGGTTGCATGAACCGAGATTTCTCCAAACCTCGGGTTTCTGTGATTGCAGGGGAACTTCTTGTGTCCTTGTCTCTGGTCTTTCCTTGTATTTTGAGATCACTCTGAATATAACATTCTTGTCACCTTAAACTTGTACATTTAATGCATTTTAGTTTATACATAATTTCCTTTAAAAGGGATGACTGTTTTTGTATGTTCATAGAAAAAGGTAAATTAGATCAAGTTGGGATTATTTGGGGGCTTCCACGTTGCATTGCTTGACCACTTTGTGGGGGAAAGGGGGGGGGGTGAAAAGGGTGTCACATTCTAAAATGACATACAATATAATAAGTATGCAGTAAAGGGAATTTTTTTTTTTAAGGACTTAAGGAGAAGTTAAAACAAAGCCCTTTCGGTACAAAACTATGTTAAGGGGCATCCTCTATAAACTAGGTAGCATAAGCGTCTCCCTTCCTGTTTGTTCGGGGCCCCTGGTACTTAAAGGGAATGTGTCATCAAAAAATGACTAATTGTTTAACTCACATTTTTTATTTTAAACACATTTTGTAGGAATTTTTGGTTATGTTTTTTTTTTTTTTTTATTTCTAGATCACTTTCAATATTTTTTAATAATTCTTAAGTCCTGCAGTTTTCATTTGGCCACTAAGCCTAATAATCGTCTGAACACTTCCTGCTCTGTTTAGAGACTTTTCAGCAGTGTCTGCTCATCAGTAAAAGCAGGGTCAAACTGAAAGGAACACCATTGTGACAGATAACACAGAAACCACCAGTCACAAGAGAATATTCAACAGCTCCCCCTCTCCTCCCCTTCACAGTGAAAACTCCCTATAAAGTCTATGGGACAGAAACTGTCTTAAGAATCCAAAGGCATGAAGCTGCTGTAAAGTAATCCTCTGAATGCTTTTAAAGCATGCAAGCAAAAAAGTCTTTCCCCACAATCATATATAGACGGCCGAAAAAGAAATCTACAATCAGAAATAAAACGACTGAGAGGAAAAGAATATGGATCAGGGTCTTGGGTTTAATAATAAAAAAAAAAAAAAAAAAAATTTGGGGACAGATTCCCTTTAAAATCATCTTGATCACATAAATATTTTTTTTTGTTAAAGCAAGAAAAAAAAATCAGTAACAAAAGTGATATAACCTTGTTTTTGGGAGACTGTATATTATTGGGATACATAGCTATGTTAAACCTAGGTGTCTGCAGTAGATATGTGTAATGTGGTTTTTTTGTGTGTTTTAACTTATTTAAATTTTTACAAAATTAAACTTGACATGTTTCTCTTTTAGGGTTGTGATGTTGTAGCCCCAATATGACTCCAATGAAGGCCCCGTTGGGTGGCAAAAGATGATGAAAAATAGCGACTCGGAGCACAGAGATCTCAGCAAAATCCAGGTCAAACTTTCAAAAATTAAATTTTTATTTAGTTTTTAACATCTTTAGGGTATTTCAGGTGCCGAAAGAAAATCCATGGAAAGTGGGACATGAAATGGTCTGAAATTTTCTTTATGAAAACTGCACTAAGTTTTACTTGGGGTGGATTCTCCAACAGGTTGCAGGTCGTATTTGCACGTTGATGCCGTCGGTCCTACCGACTGTACTTCTGTCTGTAGAACAAACCTTCGAAGGTTTTGTCCTTTAAGGCTGGGCATAAATAGCACCGCATCCAAAACCACAAGAAAACGACAAACATAAGAATGAATATCCCCCAGCAGAAACCCCAGGGTATACCCAGGATTTCTCCCAAAGGGAAATCCACAATGAATTTTCAACGTCACTTAAGACCCAGTTTTGTTTCGGGCTGCTCAAAAACCCTTCAGTATTGCAGGTAGTGTAGAGAAAATTTTATATCCTAAATGTATAACAAAAATTTTCTAAATTAAAAGAGGACTTTGACATTCCTGACAGTCTGTTTTATTAAATCCTTGTGTTCCCTCTTAAAATAATTCCGTATCATCTTCCTCTTCTATCTGTTTTCTGTTCCTCGTTTAGTCCTTGTAGAAATCTATTACTGTCATCTGAGTGTTACCATTGCAGTTTCCCAAGGGCTGTCCCCTGAAACAAACTGACCCTCCACACTGATTGGACAACATCAAACTGGGCAGGACACATCTTCAACTGGTTAACACCCAGCTGACTGATTCAAATTAAATTTATAGAACGAGGGACATGCAACACATTTTATAAGAGAAGTTTCCTGCAAATTGTTTCCGGGTAAAAGGGAAAGTATTTACAAAAACCCAACATATCAGGAACGGACACTGACCTTTTTATCATGTAAAGTGCTTGATGTTTTAAGATGGGATCCCCATACACAGACTGTTAAATCCTCTTTGATAGGCAAACAGAGTCTGTGCATTAAGCTTTCAGGTTTCACACAGGGAAAGGTACCAACCCCGTTCAACAGTCCCGTATCCTGGATGTAACACCTGCACTTCTTGCTAGATTACATCCAAATATGGGTTATTAAAAACTGGTTCAGTGAAAAACATGTTAAAATCATGACTTGTTGTTTTTACAAATCATGTCTGTTTTTGTGGTTCAGGCAGATTTGTGTATAATCTTAGTTTTTTGCCAATGTCAGAACTGATGGTATGCTGCTAGGATATTCCATCATTTTATGGTCGGTTGGATGTAATTGACATCCACTAACCGACGCTGAATCAAGCACGTTTCAGTATCCTGTAAAAAACGGGTGGACCACAAGGCATGTAAGGGGAAACCAGGGTGGGGTTTCTTGCCTTTCGGGATTAGGCCCTAATAAAGTCCTAAAGTTATTCCATATTTTCTGAGTAAACCTCTTTTAAAAATTTTATTGCAGTTCAGAACCTGCTGAAATATCTAGAACACAGTATAAACGGGCCAAATTGGGCCCTTACCCAAACCTGTGAGCTTTGATACCAAAGGATGCTAGCTGCAACCTTCAACAATGGGGGAAAAAGTGTTCGTTTGAGTTTTTAAATTTACATTTTATGTTTTTTCTGATATGTTTGGAAAAAATCTAAAATTATGTTAAGCCAAAATAAGATTGCTTGGTTTTCTAAAGTTTGGGTCTTGCATTACACTTAGTTATTTTTAAGACAGGTTTTTAAAGTTTAAAAGGGGTTTTTTTTTGGGCATAAATATTTTACATTTTGTTATGTTTATAATGAAATTTTAAAAAAATATGTATGTATAACCATCTTAACAAAGATTGCTACATGCTTATTTGGGTCCTTGAATTTTTTTTTCTGTTTAAATTAGAAAAATCCTTACTCTTCATGTCCTGTGATGTTTACACCCATCTGACACGTTAAACATCTAAATCTATCACCTTGTCCCACAAATGTAAAAGATCTCTAGGTATCTGCATTTTGTCGCACACTGTAGATTTTGTCACTCTTGCACACCTTTGTTTTTCACACACACTTCAATCAATGTTCAAATGTTTGTTTTATAACGTCCATTGGGACCTTTTCCTGCACTTTTCCATACGACTTTCTAGTGAAGAGAAAATATTGTGAGGTCTGCTAAACTACCTCCTTACTTTAGAAAGCTGTTCATACATAGAGGATCACAGAAATTTTGGGCAGTAAAACACTTCAAAGAACCCTCTGATATACGGTTGGTCCTTTTGGTTGTCTGAAAACGAAGTACATGCATTTTAGAATTTTGGCCTAAGTAAGTGTTGCAGGCCCAATTCAAGGTTTGGTGAGGGGGTTTCCTGGGATTGGTTGATGCTGACTGCTACAGCCCAGTTGTAAGCCTTGGCTGGGTGTTTTTTCTGACCACTACTTTTGTATTTAAAAGGTTATTCCCAAAAAAAGAACATTGATGTCAATCAATAGGATATGCGTCAATGCGGGGGACATGCAATCCCATCTCTTAATATCCTGTCGATTGGCATCAATTGTTTGTCTGGAATAGATCTTTAAATTAAAAAAAGTCATTTTTAATGTACCCAGCCAGGCAACAACGTGCTACAGCAATCACATCAAACCACCAAAGCCATCAAAAACACCACCCTTAAATTTGGGCACAACACATTACTTAGGCCAAAAATTTAAAATGCATTGATCTAGCCTTTCAAAGAACCAAAAGGTATTTCAAGAGGGTTCTAGAAAAATGTTTTATCTACGAAACCTTTATGAAAATACTTCTGTTTTTATGGACAACTATATGGGTGCAAGATAGGACCCCACACCCGATCACATTGAATGGCAATATCCTATTGATTATGCTGTCAAATTAACCCCTTTAATGGTAAAAGTTCCTAATGGTTTTTGTAAAAGTGATAGGACTGATATAAACAAATGTAAAAAAATTACACTTAAAATCTATTTTTACACTGTTGTGCTTTAATTTAAACCCTTTCTGCTTAATTAACTACCATTAAACGGCTAAACACCCTAAATAATGGAATTCTAGACCCCCTCATACACATGCATGCTTGTTTGGCTCAGCCAAACATGGATGTTCCCTCATAGGGGCCTACTGTGCTGGACAGTGAATTCTCTCTGAGACACAAGGGTTTGGCAAGTTAAAATCCAGCATGCCTTAGACTTGTTTCCCGGACATCTAGACCAAGGAAGGGCAACTAGCGTTATCAATCTCTATTCACTTCTGTTAATAACAAGTTTAATAATGTAAAGAAGATAACTGCTACACCCTTATTTTGGGGGACTTAGAAGAATTGGATACAAATAACCAATCCTGGATGAGATAGATGGAGAGAGAGCTTTGGAGATGGGGTATAATATTTCCACAGTAAAACTATAATATAGTGCCCATTTCAGGTGTTAACCCTGATTTACCTCTTAGTGCTCCGCTTTCATGGGGTTTTATTGCATTTTTTTCTTACTTTGTAATTAAATCAAATGCAAAGAAAATCCTTCAATAACCCATCTATGTACAGACATTGGGGGTACCTGCGGCCTGTATATGGAGCAAAAGGGGGATGCTTCTATACCACAGTCTGTTGTCTAGCAGGCCTGCACAACATGTGGCCCACAAAGGTTGTGGTTTTGCGAACCCCACCCTTTTTTTAAAAGTGGTACTGCCCAATTTAAGGGGGGTTCCATGGTGGTCCCGAGTGGGTTTAAGGGCAGTCCTGGGTTTTTAGTCCCCACATCCTTCCAAGTTATGCAGTCTACAGTATAGGTTTTATCCTGACGTATATAATGTTCTGATTTTACTTTTTGATTCTTTAATTTAAGTGTGCAAAACATTTGACATTTAAAGATGTAATTTTGTTAAAGAGTTCTAAAATACTTTTTTGCAATATTTCTACTTAAATGGAAAAAGGGGAAATTATTAATATATCCCTAACATTGCTTCTATTTTTTTTATTCTTTTAATCCTAAAAACCAAAAAGACATTGATTGTACCAAAAAAACCGGGCACCTTACTAAAATTTTGCTTTTTTTTTTGCTTTTTTTTTTTTCCCTTTATTTTTTTTATTTTTTTTTTTGCCTACTTTGAGGGGAGCCCCTGGTTTCGTGGTTTTCCCGCCACCTTCAAAATTTCTGCATAAAAAAAAACCCAAACAGATCCAACATTCCCTTTGGGGTGATTTTTAAAAAGCCCATTCATATCCCAATTTTTAAAATTTACATTTTTTGGGTTAAAAAACCAACAACATTTTGCCTTTACCTAGGGGGTTTTTTTTTTGTTTTTTTAAGGGGATTACAAAAATTCAAAAATTTTGTTAAAAAAAAAAAAAAAAAAAAAAAAAATTATATATATAAAAATATATTTATATAATATATATAATAAAATATATATTTTTAATAAAATGTAGAATTTTTCCAAACTTAAAAAGCAATTTTTTTAAATTTTGGAAGGGTTTCTTATAAAAATTTTTAAATGATGCAAATAAACATTATTTTCTTACCTTTACTTGACTTACATAATAATTAAAAAAAGAAAAAGGGACAATTTTGAAAAAAAACATAAAGGGGGTTCTTGCACTTAACCCTTTACAAAAAAAAAATACCCCCAACAAAAAAGCAAACTTTTTAACGTGTTTACTTTTGATTTAAATTTTCAATTGTAGTCTGGTTTGTCTTACGGGTTTTCTGTGCAAATTTTCAAACTTGGAAGGGGAAGGGGCAGGGCCCACACCCCAACACTATACTTTTTATCTAATGCTTCCAGAAAAATTTAAAAAAATGAACTAGTTCTTAAAATTTTATATCAAAACGGTACCCCTTTTGCCACTTCCCCGACCTTTTTAAAGGGGGGTCCCTAACGCAAGGGATATAGCACGCGGGCGCCACCGCCGCAAAATAACCACACAACAAGGCCAACCCACTGCCCACCCACAACATAGCACCACAGCGCAAGCCTCCACCAGCAAAACACCAAAAAAAGTAAGTTACCATTTTACCTCTTCCGGCTCCCTCAAGCAACGAAAAAAGCGGGGCTTTTAACCCCTATACATATTTAGAAAGTGCGTCCAGCCTCCTTCCTATTTTGCTTGCTAAATTTTGAGCTTTTGTGCCTGTGAACAATTTAAAAAATTTCATGCCCAAAATCTCAAAACTTTTACAGTGAACCCACTGAAACCCCCATTAAAAAATTTGCACAGCAATTTTTTTTTAGGTAGGGGAGGGGGGCTTTTATCCAAAAGTTAAAAATCTGTCACAAAAAAACTGATAAAAGGGGATTGTCTTTTTGCAACTCACATTATTTTTTTTTTTTTTGTGCTGTATACGGTTTTTGGGGATCTTTTCATAAGTATCAAAAATTTTGGGTTTTTCAAACATAAAATTTTTCAGTGTAACTTTTTTTTCAAAAATGAACTTTATTAAAAAAGGAAACATCTTAGATTTTTATTTATCATTAATCTTTTTTTTTTTTTAATAAAATTAAAATTTTCCTTTCTCCTTTGTTAACAACCCCAAACCGCTAGCATGCTAGACTTGTACTGCTACAGCGGGAAAACACCACATACATATTTGACACATTTAACCCCCGGGGACCTCAAAAGCGGGCCCCCCAAACTATGGGAAAATACAACCCCATCTTCCCCCTGTTTAATTATATAAAAGCTATGGGGGGTTTATTTTCCCAACAGCTTAGGGGCCCATTTAGGGTGCTGCCAACCCATACTGTCAAGCTTTTTAAACCCTCCAAAGAAAAAACTCCATTTTTTTTCCCCCTCTCCTTCCCTAACCTTTTTTTTTTTAAATTTTTTTATCTATAAACTAAGGGGGTTTTATTTTTTTGGACAAAATATCTTTCTTATGATATTCGTTACCATAGAATTACTGAAAACCCCCAAAAAAATTCTAAGTGGGGGAAAATGTAAACAAACGCACTTCGCCATGTTTCGGTATTTTTTCCTTTACGCCTTTTAATCTTTGTAAAAATTTTTCCTTATTCACAGTTATATGAAAACCACAATACCCAAACCCTTTCCGTTTTTGTTTTGTTTTGATACGTAAAAATTCTATTTTTTAAATTTGTGCGGGTTGCCATTTTTCTAACTTTTTTTTTTTTTTTTGTACAAACACCTACGGGCTTGAGTAGTGGGATTTTTTTTTTTCACTAAGTTAGTTTTTATTGCTAAACCCCCTTTTTGAAAACTTGCAACTTCTTATTAAATTTTATTCCCAAATTTTTAGGGTGTGAAATACCAAAAACCCTTTTTAATTTTTTTTTCTTTTACGTGTTCAGCGTAACAGGAAACTTGATACATTTTAAAATTGACTTTTTTTAACACGTGATACCAATATTGTAATTTTTTTTTTTTTTTTTTTTTTTTTTTTTTTTTAAAATGGCAAATTTTTTTTAAAAAACTTTTTTACACTTTAAACTTTTTTTAATTTATTTTACCTTAGGGGCCCCCAGGTGCTTCACCATATGGGGGCAAAAATTTAACACCTAAAGACAGGTTAAGATGGGTTTTTCCCCACTCCGCCCGTCGGGAATAGTGAAAAGAAAACATGGGACGATGGAAGCCTTCACAAAACGCCTGTTTAAAGCTAACCTCGGAATTTCGTGCTTAACGTTTCCATTCATTAATTCCCAGCCCTCTTTTCTGCGCGTCTAATGGTTAAAAAGCAGGGGTGACAGTGGCAAAGAGCACAAAAACCCTGGCACGTTATGGATCGACTGCTCCCCACCAGCCCCTTAACCCACTGGACTACCCCCTACCCAGTGGGGTTTGGGTTTTTTGACCATCATTGGTTTTTTTTTTTTTTCTTTTTTCCCTCATCTCATTACAGCTGTAACTTTTTAAAAATTTTTTTTAAAAACTTACCACCACCAACCTTTTTTTGCTCTTTCCACAATAATATGCGGAGGGTTTCCCTTTTTAATCCTCAACCCTTGAATTAGTAAACATAACATTGTCCCTTATATTTTTAAAAACCAAATTCTCTTTAAATTAAAGTCCATAATAAAATAAACTCATCGGGCTATTTTTGTCTTGTGTACCTTTCTTTAAAAAATTTTTTTATTTGTGGATGCTGACCCTTTCAGAATCATAGAAACTGGGTTTTTTAAATCCCAAAAAATCCATAATTATTGTGGGGCCTCAGCAAACTGCTGATTAAGTAGGAAACACACGATTTTGTTTTTAAAATTTTTCAATTTTTTTTTTTGAAAATTAAAAAATGACAAATAAAACATCTGTTATACAAAATCATTTTCCAATTAATTTTTTTTAACAAGTCCAAAATATTTTTTTTTGAACAGAAAAACTTGTTTTTTTAAAAATAACCCTTCCTAATTTTTCACGATTCTGGCAGGCGCGAATAAAGCCCTGCTCTAAAAAAGCCCTAGTTTTCAACCCCTCCGAGGCACCGGGGCTTCGTTTCCTGGCCCACCCACCCTATAAACAGCCTTTAGACGGGAGGCTTTGGGAAACCCAGCTTTTTTCAGGCTTAAGCCCCTAAAAATTCAGCCCAAAAGAATTCCAGCCCCTTCCCCCAAAGCCAGAGTGGGGCGGGTGTGTAAGGGGAAAACCCAAATTTTACCAAAATTATACACTCAGGTTATACAAGCACACAAAAAAACCCATATTTTTAAATTGGCTACGGGATTTTGTATTCCCCGGGGCATCCCAAACCCCTTTTCAAAAAAGGCATTTAAAGAATAGACACACTCCAGGGTTTTTTTTTGGGACAACGGGTTTATGTCTGTTTGTATGATGAAAAGATATAGAGAGTTTTAAAATTTCCCGCACTCAACACGTAAAAAACCCAAATAGCCCAAAATCCATAGAGTAGGGTTTTTTGTGTATATAAAACCAAGTACTTTTTTTTTCCACACAAAAATAAAATTCTTCTAAATATCCAAAATAACTTACAAAAAAACCCCTTTTACAACAACCCCACCCCCCTTTCGAAGCAAAGATCTCCCAACCCCCTTTTAAAAGGGCAACATGGGAGGATAAAAATAAATTGGAAAAACTGTTTCCCCCTTTATTAAATCAGGAAAAAATAAAAAAAAGGGGGACAAGTGGGGGATCTTCAGTTGGGAAAAAAAATAAGGAAAAATTCTCTACCAAATATTTCTTCCTTTCTATAAATCACCCATTCCTTTTTCAGAAAATACCCCTCCCTCCATTCTAATTTTTATTTGAACAACAACCTCACCTTTCCCCCCTGAAAAAACCCTTTTTTTGGCATTAATTTATTTGGGGGTTGCATTTTTTTGGGAATTTGGTTTTTTGGGTGGGGGGAACTACAACCCCTTCACCATTCCCCTCTGAAATACGGGCTTTAAATTAAAATTGTCAATTAAATTTTTTTAAAAAATTTTTGTTGAACTAAAATCCTCACCCGCCCTTTCTAAAAATATCTGCTTTATTAATTTTTTTAAGTTTGGGGCAATTTTAGAAGAAAAAGTTAGGGGAAAGTGGAACCCCCCCCACCCCCCAAAAGGTTTTTTTTGGTTTTGTTTTTACAAATCTCCTCACCCTTTCCCCCAAAAACCTTTTTAATTGCATTTAAGGGGTAAAAAATTGACCCATTTGAAATAGGTTTTTTGGGGAAAATAAAAAAAACAATCCCCCGGGGGCCAAAATCCCCCCCCCTTGGAAATTTTTTTTCAGCAGTTTTAAAAATTAAATTGTTCCCAATAGAAATTGGATGTGTTGAACTACAATCCCAGCCATCCCTGAAAAAAATTTTGTTTATTATAATGTGCATTAAAAGATTTATGTTGAACAACACATCCCAGGTCTGGGGGTTCCCAAAAGACCCTTGTTTTTTTTTATTCACCCCTTTTGACCCCAAAAATTTTTTACATAGAAGCCCTGTTTTCGGGAAAAGGGGGTTTTTTGGGGTTATTTTCCAAACCCCTTAAACCCCACCTGATTTCACAAAAAAGGGAATGACCACTCAGAGCACACTATAATTTTGTGACTGAGTAAACTGCCCTTTGGGGTAAATCGGGAAATCTTTTATTATGCATGATTTAAAATTTGCTAAAAATTTAAATTTGAAATTTTGAAATTTATCAGAAGAAATATCCCCGTAGGGGCCCGGGAAGGGGGAAATAAGGGGGCCAGAAAAAGCTTTCTTAGAACCTATCTTTAGATTCCACAACTCTTTCACCATGCCACTAATGCTATTTTACCTTGCAACCTTTCTCCCTTTACTGTCCCACCCATTCCACCCCCAAAACAACCCCATCCATTTTCAAGCCTCTATCCCCCCCTTAAAACCCAAAGGTTACATCCCACACACTTTTCTCACCCCTTTTTAAAACCACCCAAAAAAACGCCGCTTGCATAGTGCTGCAAAAACCCGCCGCTCCTAACCAAAACCACTGCTGTCCTTTTCATTCTCCGTTTCCCTCGCTCGGTGACACTCTCCAACCCCCCCCCCTTTTCCTTTACTGCTCAACCCACTTCCCCCCTCCTTTCCCTAAAAACCCCTGCAAACCCCTGCTCGCTATTCGCTGTACGTTTTTCCCCTCCCCCTTTTTAAATGCCCCTTGGAATCCCAAAACTTTTGGGCAAAACCCTCACTGCTGTTCTTGACCTTTTTTTCTTTCCCCTAAATTCCCCTAAAAACCCTGTTTTTTGGTCCCCTTCCCTACAGGAAAAAAGAACCCCCCAAATCACCCCCCCCCTGCCCCACCCCCCTTCCCCCCCCCCCTTCCCTTTGCCCGCCCCCCCCCCTCCCCCCCCCTATGGGGGCCCTCCCCCAACCTTCCCCCCCCCACACCCCCAGCCCCCCAGAAAAAGCCGGGGGGTGGAGGGGGGTGGGCATATTCTCTCTCCACCTGCACTTACCAGGTCATTCCTCCCCCCACCCCCCCCTCCCCTTTCCCCCTTTTTTTGAATCCACCCCCAAATTAGACCTTTCAGCCCTTTTTTCCATCAGATCGCATTTTGTGTACAAACCCCCCGGCTCCCCCCCAAAATTTTCTGGAAAAATTTCGCTCCCCGGGCCCTCCCCTTTTTACTCTCTTCGAAAGGGCCCACTCAAAATTGGGGTGATTTAAACCCACCCCGGCCCCATGTCTCCTTCTCCCTCGTTTTCTTTCACTAAACCTTTTTTCTTTTGGGCCCCCTCTTGCATTTTAGGGACTCTCCCACCCAAAAGGGGAGGGGAAATTCTCTTGATCTGGTCTTGCTGTCGTCTCTCATCAATTTCAAAACCTCCCAAAATTCTCCTTTAAAGCTCTCTCTGTCAAAAACCTTATCTTTTTTACTATCAATTCAGCCTTCTCGCGGACAAAACCGGTTCCCCCCCACCCCCCATTCGAAATATCCGCTCCATTAACACCCGGGAAACTCTTTAGACCCATACAGTCCTCACTGCCCCCCAATTTTCCTCCCCTCCCTGTCCTGACCTGGCTGTAAAACATTACAACGAAACCTCTACAACCACCCGGGACATTTTGGCACCCCACCCCCCCGGTACCACCAAAGCCAACCCCGGGCACCTTGGCACAAAACCTCAGACCTTCCTGCCCCAGGGCTCCAGGGGGTGCTGACGTCTGGGGAGAAATCGAAGTTTCCTTTCAGACTTCTCCACTAAAAATTTCTTTTCTCCGGACTTTTTCAAAACTCCCTTCACAGCCCCAAAACAAAATATTTCCCTCCCTCATCCCCCAAACCTTACACAACAACCCAAAACGCCCTTTTGACACCATCCACTCCCTTCTCGAGGGCCTAAAGTTTCCCCCCCCGGGCCCTCTGATCTCTTGCTGAGGCCCGGCCACTCATTTTCAAAACAAATTGACAGAAATCCGGCATAAAAATTCTCATCACAAACCCCCAAAGGGCAAACCCATCCTGTCCCTCCCCCACATCCTCTATGTGTTCTCAGCTTTTGACCCCAACACGGGAAAATATCCAGGTTTTCCCCTCGGGCCCTCGCCCCACCACCTCTCTAGCGCCCCCTTTTCCCCTCCCCCCTTTTCTCCAGTAAATTTCTCCAGCTATCCCCCCTCACCTTACTGCAATCTGAAACCTCCCCTCTCTCTCCATTTGGATTTTTCCCATCCCCCTTTTAAAACAGGCAAACAATAACTCCTCAACAAAAAAAACCCCCCCCGGGACCCTTTCCTTGCTGCAACAACCAAACCGGGCCCTCTAACCTTCCCTTTTTTCTCTAAGCCCGGGAACCGCCTGTCTACTCTCCCCCTTAAACCCATCTCTCCGCTAACTCTCTTCGGATCCCTACAATCATTTTCCCCGTTTTTTTTACACTCCCACAAAAACTGCTCGGGTTAAAGTCTCTAACGTCTCCACCGGCTAAATTTTCAGGGCAAAAAATCGTTGTTGGTTCTTCGGGAAATCGCTCTGAGCATTTAAACACTTTGATCACCATTTTTCTCCCCCACATCCCTCAGCAAAAATTGCACCGGGAACACTGCCGTTTGGGTTCTTTTTCCAAACCTCCCTACCGCTTCTTCATGTCTCTTTGCGGGTTTTCTACTTCCTCTCCCCCCTTCCGTATTCCCTCAGGGGCCCAACCCCCCGGGTCCCCCTCCTCTTCCAATCAATAGAGCCCCCCAAATTTGGGCCAAACCATCTTTTTAGATTTTTCTTCCATACCGCCCTACCTGATGACCCCCAATTAAAAAACCTTCTTCCCAGACCCCCTCCCTGCCCTGCTACAAAACAACCAGTGACTGTTTGGGTCCCTGTCTCTGGAAAAAATCATGCCCCCTCCCCTTTTCTCCAACAAAAACCCCCACCAAAACCCAACTTTTTTTTTTTTTTTCCCCCCCCATCAAACTAACCCAAAACCCCCATCTCTATTTCTCTTCTGTTGGGAAATCACCAAACACCTAGGCCAGGCCCATTCTTGGGTTATTCTAGACTCTGATCGACCTTCACCCCCATAAAACCAATCCCTTCCCCGCACCTTCACTTGCCCCCTAAAAGAACAATTTTTCCAAAAACCCTTTCCTTTTCCCACGGGAAACAAACCCAAACTCTAAATTTTTTGCCCCTTATTCCATTCTCGTTTTGGACTACTGAACCTCCTTGTTTTATCCCCCCTCCCTCTCTGTAAACTCTCCCCCCCCCCCCCCCAATTCCTTATCCTGAATGAAAGCACCCGCTTGTCTTTCCTCCCCCCCGCTATACTGATCCCCTCTACCCTGTGTCGGCCCACTGCACGGGTTGCCCTTTCCAAATTACAGAATACGCAAAACTAATCACCCCTCACTCATAAAGCTCTCCACTTTCCCTTGCCCCCCCCCATAAAAATCTCCTCCCCTCATCTCTGTCAACCACCCTCCCCGCTCTCTCCGCCAGTTTACGACATCAAACTAAAACCCAAAAAATAAATCCAACCCCCCATCCCCCGGCTTAAATTTTTGCACGTCTACACCCATTCTCGGGAAACATCCTAACCGACGTACCACGGGAAAAAAATCCCCCTTCGCTTTTTTTTAAGAGTGCCCCCTGAAAAAAACCATTTTTCTCAGGAAAGCCTACCAAAACCCACAAATTTTTAAACCCCCCCCCTTCTTTCACCCACTTTTTTCCCACTCCCTACATTTAGGGCACTCACAGGCACAAATCTTAAATAAAATTACATCCATGGGGGAAAGGTTCACCAAATTTTTATGTAAACCCCCCCAAAATTTTTTAAAAAACCGGGCCGGGGGCCCATTGTAAATTTAGCCCCCAAACTTTCCCCCCCTTTTTTCCCCCCCAAAAAACCCCAAAATTTGAAAACTTTTGCAGCGGGCCCTCACCCGTTTTCTCACCTTAAGTAGCTTTCACTTTTAAATTTCCTGTTTTTTTGTCGGGTAATTATACCCCCTACATTTGTAAATTTGTGCAAAAATATTTTGGGGCCTTATATAAATAAATTTTATTATTATTATTAGTTTATGTATCCATTCATATTTGGTGGGGAGGTCTGGATCCACCTGAAAGCAATCGGTTCCCTGGCCATGTAGAGCATACGAGAAACGCCAATACGCTGTCCATTTTCAAAAACCATATCCTCAATGAATCCTAACAGCGCATTGGTTCAAGGGGGATAGTTATGTTATAGACCTTTTTTTGATAAGCAAAGTGACTTCCCCCCAAAAGGTTCCCAGCTCTCTACAGTTCCATATCCTGTGCATTAAATGCACTCCATCCACATCACACCTCGGGCATCTGGGATCCGTCTTTATACCCCACTTAAATAGTGAGTATGAAGTTTTATATGCTCTGTGTAGAAGCATTCACTGCAAAAACCTTCACTTGACCTAAAGATATTGGTTTAGTAAGACTGAATACTTTCCCATTGCTCATTACAAATCGGGCCCAGATCTGCCTCCAATTTTGCTTTAATTGGGAGTTGGTGCTTTGCTCTGCTAAATAGTTATACATATTTGAAATGAGACCTTAGTAGATTTCACGCCACAGACTAAATTTGAGGAGGGGTTTCTGAATAGTTAATTCTGTTCCGGCAACCTGACTCTGAATTGCATGCCGCAGTTGCAGGTATTGGTAGAATACACGATGTGGTAAATTTTATATTTAGTTTGCAGTTGGGCAAATTCTTGGATTTTCAGACCATCCAGAATTTGAACCAATAGGTGTATATACCAGTCCTCCTCCAATCATGACTGGTCATCAGTTCAAATAGTTCTGGAAGCTTACGATTGAATCATAATGGTGTGTATTTTAGTAAAAAGAGTGGATCCCAACAATTCTTGCCTCTGTCCCAAACTTTGTACACTAACTTGAATGTTGAGAAGTCCTGTGTAGTTATACCTGTCGCTCCCACTTCAAGCATGTAGCACAGATGCGGGTTTGGACATCTGGTAACCAAAAGTTTACCTATAGGACCCATACGCTCCCTAGCATCTCATCCTGCAAAATGTTGCCATTGCAAAGCCAAAAAATAAAGTTAAGCATTTGTAATGGCAAAACCTCCTTTGTTCTTATCTCTAAATAGATGGTCAATCCCGATCCTAGCATGCCCTTTTTTTCCACAACCATTCCCTATTTTTATTAAAAATATATACATTCAAATTGGAGTTGTATAAACCATATAGAATTTGGGGCATAGCTTTATTAAGTTACAGATAATGTTAACTTGTACCACGCATTGACTTTAGTGGTCAATCTAGTAGAGGGAGTACATAATAGGCTACATAATCTTGCGGACTAGGGGTACTTATTATTCCTAAATACTTAAACGAATCCACCATCTGTAGTTGCAAGCCGCCTCCCGTAGGCAATGTGCCTAGAGGCAGGAGGATAGACTTGTCCCATTTAATTTATAGGCCTGACCAAAAGCTGAACTCTTCAATGTAAGACCTAATGAGAGTTAAAGAAGAGGAGACATGCCCAATAAAGAGTAACCTATCATCTGCATAGAGAGAAATTCTCTCTTCCAGAGTCCCATACTTAAAACCAACTATGTCCCAAGCATTCCTAATAATGCAGACCAAGGGCTCAATGGCCAAAGCAAATAAAGGCGGGGAGAGGGGACATCCCTGCCTGGTCCCTCTATGAAGAGAAAATGCAGCTGATGCATTAGTCGTAATTCTTGCCCGTGGTTCAGTGTAAAGATGTTTAATTGCTGATAGAAAAATAGGGCCAAACCCTATCTTGCTCATGACTTCCCAGAAGTACTCCCATTTTGACATGGTCAAAAGCTTTTGCTGTGTCTAACAAGAGAATCTCTCTGCCTTTAGAGACTCCACTCATTTGCATATCTAAAAAAAAAAATTCCTGATTCTGATTGCAGTTGATTTATTGGGCATAAGCGCCCAATGGGTCCTCATGAATTACACTGGTTATAACTTTGGTTAGTCTATTAGCCAGCACTTTTGACAATAGCTTGATATCAGTAGGCAATAGCGAGAAAGGACAATAAGAACCTGAGCTGGAGGCATCCTTATTTGGCTTGAGCATCAAGACAATAACAATCTCTGTCACAGCTTATTGTAGGTGACCCTCTGCACAGGCTATTTGAAACACTTCCAAGAGATGTGGTATTAGAATTTCCCCATGAAGCTTAAAGAATTCTGCTGTTAGACCATCAATTCCAGGGGATTTCTCATTAGGAGCCTGTCTAAGGGCTTTCTTTAGTTATTCACATAAGATTGGTTGCCCTACAGTATTTCTGTCCGCCGATGAGAGGGATGTAGATGACAAAAAAAATCATTGATGTCCACCGCAGAGCCCCTCCTCCTAGAGCTATACACAGATTTGTAGACCTGCAGTATAACGTTCAGTACCTCAGCATTTTCAGTAACTGTGGTACCATTGTCTGTAGTAAGGACTGTAATATGGTTGCGATGTCTGCTGTGCCTTAACAATAATGGCCAATAAGTGTCCTGCACTTTCCCCTTGTTCAAAATAACGCTGCTGTATGAAAAACTTTTTGTCATCTGCAACCTTAATTAGCTGATCATTTAGCGCTTGTTGGGCCTCTTCTAGATTGCATCTATTACCAGCTGACGGGTCTCTAATAAAAACCTGTTCCCCTTCTGTGACTCTGTCCTGCAAAAATCGTGTAAAGCTCTGTGTTTACATGCTGCTCAAGCCATGCCCCCACTTTTTAAAATTTTTACATCAACATGGACATGTTGGTGTTTGTTTTGTTGCAGAACATGGTTTATTTTTTAATGGCACCATTTTGAGGTATGTATTACTTATTGATTAACCAGCTGCCAGAATATAAACTTTCAAACAGTCGACCTTTAACTCTGCAAGAATGTTATATAGTTACTTGGCTTGTAACCCTGAAAAAAGACAGACGTAAATCAGGTTTAGCCAATTATTCTGTAGTATTGATCCAGAGGAAGGCAAAACCCTCCATGAGGTAGAAGTCAATTGTCATTTTAGGGAAAAAATTCCTTCCCAACTTTCAGATGGTATAAATCCCTGGATCAACGACCCTTCTCAAGAATACTAGTCACGATAACTTATTTGATTGCACTTTAAAAATGCATCCATGCCCCCTTCCAAATCATTCAGACTGTTTTCACCACCTATTTGTGGTATCCGTTGGGATACCATAAATATTCATCCCGATAGATTTCAAGGTTGAGCGGTGATAGTTCAATGACTTCTATAGGATAAATATAATTATAACTGAATTACATTTTCCCTGTTTAGCGAATGTGTCTGGTTTCAGCAACTAACAAAAAAGTGTGGTCATCTTATCCCACAAAATAAAAGCCCTAATATGTAAAAGAAAAAGTACAAAAGTTATGGCTCTCGGAAGGTGAAGAGGAAAAAAAGGAATATCCAAAAACAGAAAATAGGCCTCTGCGTTAAGGGATTAATTTTAAAATGAAACATTCAACTACTGATATTATACGCTGCATTAGGGCCGTGACTAAAATTAGGCAGAGACAGGTTACCTCCTGTGCGTGATCTCTTGCAAAACAGGAAAGGGGTACAAAGAGGTGCAGAGTTGGCTCACAGGTACATTCCTTCAGTTGTCGGAACCAAGAAAATTTTTATTCCCAACTTTTTATTTAAATAGATCTTAAACGTGACGAGGTTTAGGTAAATTATCGAAGGGGGAGTGCCCTTTTTGGGGGGCCCCAACTACCCCCTACTTTCAGATCTGGGAACTAACCAGTTGTCATGGCAGCTAGGGTTCTAATGAAGGCCATCACAAAAGCCATTAAGAATCCTACTAAACTCTTCCTTTGTCACACTTGACAGTCTAAATTATCAAGTAAATGTATACTTTCTGAAGTTAGACTCGTAGCACACAGTAAAATTCTACTGACCACGTTTCAATCAGCATAATGTCTGTGGCTAAGAATCTGACCAAAGCCTTAGACATACAATATCTCCTAAAAATGCAAAATGTGCATATTGGAACATATTCATCAAAACTAAAGAGACCAACAATGATCCAGTAAACCGAGTCAACAAATGGCCCTACACATCTAATAATGTCCAACCCCTATTCAGGGTGTTTAAAATTTAAACTTTTCTCTGAAAACTTTGTTTTTTTTTTCCAAAAATTTTTTAAAAAAATAAAGAAAAGTTCAACAAGAAATTTTTGAATGTATTTTGTTGCATTATTTGTGCAGAATTACGTGCCAAAATACACTGCAAACAATGTGCATGCACAGCGCTCATTGGGTATAAAATTATTGGCGTTCAGATTCTAGTTGTGTATTTTTTGGTTCGCAGTGTACGTGGCATAAAAGAATTAAAATACAACAGTAAAGGAGGCAGAAATCTGCCTTGGGCCATTGTGTCATTTTCACATTGAAATTATGCGCTTGCAAGCACGGAATTGTAACGTGTAAATGAACACAGTTTTCTGCTATGCAAATACATCATGTGAACATACCCGAAGACTGTCTAACTTCGGATATATTAAGTATCTTTAGATATATTGTAAGATTGGGTTGGTGATTTAATGTGTACGTAACATTTGCTGAAACCGCAAGAGTAGTGTATTTTTTTTATCCAAGAGTAGTTCAACAACTATATCATGTGATGTGTTTTTAGAAGCACATATTCTCTCACCAAATAAGTATGTTTTGCCAAATGTGAATCTGATTGACCAGTTTTGTCTATGTAAAAAAAAAAGCTAATTTTATTGCAAGCTTTTTTTCCAAAAAAAATAATTCTGGGACCACTTTCCCGGGAGAAACCCCATGAAGGCTACTTTAGTGTTCCCGTCCCCTGCTCTCCCAGCTAGTGGTAGGCCCAGTCAGTACAAGTTTCCTCTAAGGCTTCATTGAGAGGCAATCTAAAGTTTTTCAGTAAAGTTCTGGAAGGAATCCACATTCCATTATATGTGAATCTGGGCCATTAATATGACTTATGGAACAGACTTTTCTGCTTGTGGAAATGAACTGCACAAAAGGGTATCCTGTCACTTCAGAACTGTTGACTACTGATTCTTTGTGGCCCTGTCTACCTTCAGCTTGCCTGTCCACTTTCGGCCTGTCAATTGAATTTCACTCATCATGGACGCTCTTGTGGCTGATGCTTCATGGTAGAGCCAGCAAGGGAGAGAGAGATCTGCCAGATTGTAATAATGTTTCTATAGCATGTGAGTTCTGGGACCTGCTGACACCCAGCATTGCCTTGCCTCACTTGTTGGCAGATAATCCCATTGAAGCGCCAGGCATTTGGAGTTGTTACAGTGACTAAAGCAACAGAGAAATTCTTACCCATTCTCTGATGTGTCTCCATGACCTAACTTCCAGTAGCTGATACAGCAGTTCAAAGAGTGAGACCAGAAGTGTGCATTATGCTCCAAAGGCGTCTAGGAAACAAAGGCCATGGCATCTACATTCAGGGACTGAAGGATGCTGCGCCAGAGACCTGAATGAAGCCCTGGGGATTTTTAATTTATTATTTCCTCCAGAGTACCAATCTTGGATCTCCTCTCCTACCTAGGCCTTGGGTGAGAAGGACTGTTTACAACCTGCTCCCGGGTTTTTGATGACTTCTTCAAAAGAAATTCTCATCTCACAGTGAATAGTTCTTGAAAGTTTATTTAGAAGTGAAGTTACAGTAAAAAGTATTGGAGAAAAAAGAATTAACCCTTGGTCATGACTAGATCTACAGTGAAAGTCAGGCCAAATCTGAAAACACGTTCAGAAATGTTAGTATTTAGAATGGTTTTACACATGGCTTTTTTTCAGAGATAGATGACTTCCTGCTAGATCAACTTCCGCTTTGTTTAAAAAAAAAAAAAAAAAAAAAAAAAAAAAAAAAAGCGTTTTGGGCTATTAAACTCCAAGAGCTCCAGTAAAACATAGAAACTTAGTCTCGTACCGCTGGCTCTTCCCAGTCTTCTGTTTACATTCTGTTGCTTACAAATGGGCATGTCACCACCGCAGCAGTCACATGCGTATACATACTGTACATCACTGTTTTGAGCTGTTCAGTTATGTACAGTGAAGGAAATAATTATTTGATCCCTTGCTGATTGTGTAAGTTTGCCCACTGACAAAGACATGAACAGTCTATAATTTGAAGGGTAGGATAATTTGAACATTGAGAGATAGAATATCCAAAATAAAATCCAGAAAATCGCATTGTATAAATTCTATAAATTTATTTGCACTTTGCTGAGAGAAATAAGTATTTGATCTCCCTACCAACCTTTAAGAGTTCTGGCTCCTACAGACCAGTTAGATGCTCCTAATCAACTCGTTACCTGCATTAAAGACAAGTGTCTTAAATATTCACCTTTATAAAAGACTCCTGTCCACAGACTCAATCAGTCAAACTCTAACCTCTACAACATGGGCAAAACCAAAGAGCTTTCTAAGGATGTCAGGGACAAGATCATAGACCTGCACAAATATGGAATGGGCTACAAAACCATAAGTAAGCTGATGGGTGAGAAGGAGACACCTGTTGGTGCAATAGTAAGAAAATGGAAGAAATACAAAATGACTGTCAATTGACCTCAATCTTGGGCACAATGCAAGATCTAACCTCGTGGGTTATCCTTGATTGTGAGGAAGGTGAGAGATCAACCTAAAACTACACAGGGGAACTTGTTAATGATCTCAAGGCAGCTGGGACCACAGTCATCAAGAAAACCATTGGGAAAACATTACACCGTAATGGTTTAAAATCCTGCAGTGCCCGTAAGGTACCCCTGCTCAAGAAGGCACGTGTGCAGGCCCGTATGAAGTTTGCCAATGAACACCTGGATGATTCTGTGAGTGATTGGGAGAAGATGCTGTGGTCAGATGAGACAAAAATTGGCTCTTTGGCATTAACTCAACTCTCTGTGCTTAAAGGAAGAGAAATGCTGCCTTTGACCCAAAGAACACCGTCCCCACTGTCAATCATGGAAGTAAAAAACTTATGTTTGGGGGGGGGGGGGTTTCTCTGCTAAAGGCACAGGACTACTTCACCACATTAATGGAAGAATGGATGGAGCCATGTACAGTAAAATCCTCCTTCCCTCCACCAGGATATTAAAAATTGGTCGTGGCTGAGTCTTCCAGCAAGACAATGACACAAAACTACAGCCAAGGCAACAAAGGAGTGGCTCAAAAAGAAGCACATTAAGGTCATGGAGTGGCCTAGCCAGTCTCCAGACCTTAATCCCATAGAGAACTTATGGAGGGAGTTGAATCTCCAAGTTGCCAAGCGACAGCCTCAATCTTAATGATTTAGAGATGATCTGCAAAGAGGAGTGGACCAAAATTCCTCCTGATATGAGGACAAACCTCATCATCTACAAAAAACATCTGACTTCTTTGCTTGCCAACAAGGGTTTTGCCATCAAGTATTAAGTCTTACTTGCCAGATAGATCAAATACTTATTTCTCTCTACAAAATGCAAATACACTTATATAATTTATACAATGTGATTTTCAGGATTTTATTTTTTAAAGTTCTATCTCTCAATGTTAAAATTAACCTACCCTTAAAATTATAGATTGTTCATGTCTTTGTCAGTGGGCAAACTTATACAATCCGCAAAGGATAAAAAAATTATTTCCTTCATTGTATATGAGGTGCACATGACCGCTGCAGCCAATCAGCAACTGTAGCAGTGACATGCCTTGTTTGTGACATATTGCAGACAGAAAATCCGGGATATCCATCCTAGGATCCAGAGGTAGTGGAGTACAATTTTTTTGTCTTACTGGGGCTTCTGGAGCATATTTTTTTTCTAGGACAAGGACAACCCCTTTAATTTCTTACTGACACCTTACCTATATTTGACGTATGAGTATTTCATATTGTCGGTAAGTACCCCGTTTCCCCGAAAATAAGACCCAGTGCAATTTTTTTTCTGGCTTAGAAATATATGGCCTCCCCTGAAAATAAGGCCAAGCGGCATCGCCATCAATGTTGCAAAAAACCTTGTTATCCGTCGTTTTTGCTTCACAGATGCATCACTTGACATTCAATATCCGTGAGTATGCAACAATCCCTTATTCACTGCAGCTACTTTAGTTGGTGCCATGAAGCCACATCATCTTTTACTGTATTCCGCAGTCCAATGTTCTTTATGCCTCGTTTTATTAGAACCTTATACTGCACTGTACCGTACTTTTTTGTTCTGCATCGTCCATCACACGTTTCTGGAACGTAACCCCAGCGGTTAATTGGGTATACCTGTACCTTGTGTGGGTCAGCTACCCGGAGAACGCCACCGCATCCGATGTCTCTGAATGCACAGGTGAGCTGGAAGAGGCCCGCCACCACCGCTGCCCCAATGTGGGCTAGGGGAGGCCCGCTGCCACATACCATGTCCATGTATGCACAGGTGAGCTGGGAGAAGCCCGCCACTGCCGCTGTCCCTGCTCTACCAGTATGCACAGGTGAGCTGGTACATGCCACTGTGGCAAACTTTAACCCAAACTAGTTAGCATATGGAGCGGTGGGCAAAGGGGTGGAAGCTGTCGGCATGTTCCAGCAACTGTAGTGGTTAACA
Source organism: Phyllomedusa bahiana (assembly GCA_025379985.1). Classification (NCBI taxonomy): domain Eukaryota; kingdom Metazoa; phylum Chordata; class Amphibia; order Anura; family Hylidae; genus Phyllomedusa; species Phyllomedusa bahiana. The sequence goes on along the minus strand of JAODAL010043193.1, from coordinate 9,359 downwards.
CCCCCTGGTGACTGGAAGCAACTGTTATACTATTAGAGCTTCAATCTGTGAGAGATCCTGACCATTTTTATGACAGTCTTCCTGACCGTTTGAGGACCCTTTTGTTTTGGGACTTGTGTTTGGGAGCCAGGCACTTTATGATGAAATGACTACAGTATATTAATAAATGTTGATTGTTTTGTTAAACTATAAATGTAAATTCTTGTTCATGGAAAAATAAGACATCCCCTGAAAATAAGACCTAGTGCATCTTCAGGAGCAAAAATTAATATAAGACACTGTCTTATTTTTTGGGGAAACTGGATATGTATGGAGCAGGCTAACTTGCTAAACCTACTCCATACGGCAAAGTTGCGGCTATTAATTACAGCTTACGCCTTCTAACTGTCTCCAATCAATCTCTGATCCCCCATTCTCCCTCCAGCAATGAGATTGCAGGGTGCTGAGTCATTGCTATGGCTCTTGTATGTGACTTGTTATTGCGTTCCAACTATATAATGCAGAAGGGTGTACAAGTAATCCAGCCCCTTTATGCTCATGTACCTGTAGAGGACTGCAAGTATGTAAATAAATGTTTAAAAAAAAAAAAAAAATACAAGTTTTTAAAATATAAAATCAAAAAGTTCGAAATATCCTCCTTTTGCCATTTTGCAGTTAAAACAATACACATAATTGGTATCACAGTGTCCATAAAAGTTAGATTTACTGATATATTACATTATCCCATACTATGAGTGTCCTAAAAGAAGAAAAAAAATCCCAATGCCAATCTTTAGTCTTTTAGCGTCTGATTATACTCTCAAACGTAGGAAATTGGGAAAAAAGGTTTCAATAATAGAAAACATTTGTTACAAAAAAGGAACAAAGAGACCTGTATAAAGGAAGTTATTACATTATCTACTAGATTCGACCCACGGTATAATGAAACAATGGTCGTTTCACAATGTGTACTTATCTCTTTATGTAAATAACAATATAAAATGTATTACAATGAGGAGAAAGATTTGTACCACGCAGGGCTCCTACAGTTGGTTCAATTTTAGTACTAAGTATATTTAGTCCCAATGTATCTGGCGAGAAATCCTAGCTTAGTAGAAAGCGTTTTAACAAGTGCAGACACACAAAATGTAGCGCATGTGAACATGCGTCTAGAAGTAGTACATTTCCTTTGAGTAATGGGAAAACTTATAAAATGAAACCTCAGATTGTAATATGAAATTTGTCATATCTGATTACTTGTGTGCTATGTCATGTACAGTATGTTGGATGTATATTGATCCATATACATAGGCACTTATTGGACGAATTGAGACCGATTTTACTTTTAGGTCATCTATAGTCTCCCATCATTTCTCGCAGGTACATGCAGGTGTTACAACCGCCCTATTATTTTTGGGTATAGAGCAGGTGGTGTGAACCAAAAGAGGAGATCTACGGAAAAAAACTGTTTTTAGCAGAGAAGCATACACAAGGCTTGAATGTGAAACAAGATATTACGTATCAGTAAGGCTATGTTCACACGGCTTAATTGTGGGACGTATTTCGCCACGCAATTACGCCGTGTGTACGTGGGGGAGGGGTGGGGCTGCCCGCCTGCCCCATAGACATTCATTATTCTCGGCGCGTATACACCATGAATAATTGACATGTCACTTCTCTCCCCGCTCAGGGTATTGTCCGAGCGGGGAGAGGAGACGTAGTCCATTGTTCTTTATGAGAACTGTGGATTACCGTAATGAATGGGACGTATTTCAGCCCGTAATTCGTGCAGTACGGCGCGAATTACGGGCTGAAATAAGTCCCAAAATAAGCCGTGTGAGCATTGCCTGTCATACTAAGTGTGTTACTATATCATATTTTTGTTTCCTTTTTTGATCGAACAGGCTTTTATGTATCTCAAATATGCAGCAATTGATGTGTTATAGGTCAAAACTGACCATGTGACCTGGAGGGGAGGATTTAAGATTGTCATGTCTAGCTACTCATAGCATTAAGATGCTATGATTAAGCCTGGTTGAGCCTGTCTTTTCATTTATCCCCTGTACTTTCCTCTTTATCTCAGGTACAGTCTTTTATTCAAGCCACTGTGCAGTTTTACCATTCTATCTACTTACATCATGATTCCAAGCTGTTCACTTTTGAACAGTGATGTAAATCACAGGCACGGCATGTGCCCGTTTTGAAAGTACAATGATGACAACATGGGACTGGAGAGACGCAACGCTAGAACCAAGGATTGGGGAAAAGTTGGTGGAGGTCTTTTTTTTATGGGGCAACGGGAGCATAATTTTTTAGTTAAGTAGACACCCCTTTAATACTCCTTTAGAAAATATTTTGGCTCGGGAATATTACTGAAACTTAGATGGCTTGTTATCCAGGGATAGTGACAGTAAGCACTCTGTTTCTATATATGCATGTGAGATGAAATCAAGAAGTTCTGTCTTGTGACTTACCGGTTTCTGTTTTTGTCATTTTGTTCTCTAAGAAAAAAAACTTAGCATAATAATTTTATGGCCTGTACTTCCAGTGTCTAAGGGCTTTCTTTCCAAACTGGAAAACAAAGATGACAAATTAGACAAGAGACACCTTACTGCTTTCATACTTAGTAATTGTTGCAGTTGTTTAGCATTTTTAGCATCTTAATGGGTAAGAAGCTTTCACAGAAGTGTTTGAGAGTAGCATTTTTGGAAGTTTAGGATGGCCTAAGAATTTTTTTTTAATTTTGCATCACTATAAATATTTTTTCAAGATCCTGAGATCTTGCAATTTTTACTTCGGCCATTAGGTCTAATAATGGTCTGACACTTCTTGTTCTGTAGAGAATTTTTGTTTTTTAGATTCTTATTATTGAAAGGAAGGGTTTTTAATAGTTAGATTTGTTCAAAAAAAGATTTTGTCAATGTCAGGGTCGTGTGGGATCCACGGATCACCCAACTGGTTTTAAAAAGCCACGCCAGGGGGGAAATTTAAAGGGTCCGGTTTTACCAGAGCCCGCCGCAAAGGGGTTTGGACTTGTGGGCGGGTTACAGGTCGTACCCTGACTTTTGACCTGCTTGTGTGGCAGCGGTTAAGCGGTCGAAAAGTCAGGAGGCTCGAATTGGGGGGCTAAAGGGGGGCGGCAAAGGTTCGTCGTCGGGGAGGAGGCAAGAAGGGCGGTACCGGCAATCAGAATAGGGGCTCGGGGAAAGGGTTTCTCAGTAGGCCCCGGTAGGACTAAAGATCCGGCGGGGGAACCCGGAAGAGGCAGGCTTAAAAAAGGGGAGCGGAACCCCGGAAATTTCGAAAACGGTGCGCGGCCCTTTTAAATTAACATGCCGGCACGGCGCGCGGGGGTCAGCCTACAGGGAGCTTTGGCCGGGTAAATTTTACAGGGGAACTGCCGGGAATGAGCGCCCGCAAAAGCCCCGCGGGTTGCGGCGCCATATTTTGCGGAAGGATGCGCCTGCGACCCCGGGGTGGGGGTCGCAGGGGGATCCGTGCGTACCCCCCTTTGGCCTCCCCCCTCTTTCTGGGTAAAGGAACTTACGGATTACATTTTGGCGAATATTGTCCTTGGGGTCCCAGGCCTCTTTACGGCCCGAAACCCCCTTCCAGCGTGAGGAAATGACGCTTCCCCCTAAAGTTTTTCCGGCCAAGACCTTTTTTATGGAAAGTGTTGGGAGGAATCTGTACAGGAGTTTTGAGGGGCAGTTTTCCCGGGGGGAAAGGCGTTTTCAGGACCACTGGCTTTAAGAGGGGGGACTTTGGAAGGATTTTCGGGAAATGCATGTGGGGGGAATAGCAGAAGCTTGTAGACCAGGGGTTGATGGGGCTTGAAAACCCCCGAAGGGGCCCCGGGAAAACGGGGATCTCAAATTTTAAGTTTGGGGATTTTAAAGGGCCCGATGAAATTGGGCTGATAACCCCCCTTTGGGTTACGGGGAGGGGAAAACCCCGGGGAAAGGTCTTCGCCGTTTGTCGCTGTTCCTTTCATGGGCCCAGAACCCGTTAAGGGACAGGCGTGTCTGACCCCATATACCCAAATTAGGTCGGGACCAGATCCCCCAGGGCCCGGGATTTCGAGGGGGGGGGGTTTGGGGGGGGAAGTTGCCCGTAGAAAATGAAGAAGGGGGCGGCCCCAGCAGGATGGAGTCTAAAAAATTATACAAAAATTTCACCCCAAGGGAAAAAAAATTTTCCCCCGTTGTCTTGACGGGGCCGAAACAAAGGGGGCGTTTTTGTTCCCCGGGAAACCTGTTTAAACCCCTTCCACTTTTTCCATTGGTTGTGGATGGTACCCGGAGGAGAAGTCCAATTTAAACCTTTAGCGGGGAAAGGAGGGATTTGCCAAAATTTTGGGACACGAATTGGACCCCCGGTTTCCGGGGCCCAAATTGCCAAGGAAGCCCATGAAAAGGGGAAAAAGGGGCCCGGAAAGAACGGGGCTGGCAAGCGGGGGAGCAGAAGGAGCCCCCAGAAAGAGGAAGGGAAAGGGGGCCCCATCTTGGAACCCGATCGGTGGACTACCCACCCACGGTATTAAAACCGGGGGGGGAGGGGGGAGATCCGGGTTAAAATCCATACCCAAAAGGCCCAAAGGGGCGTTGGGGATTGGTAGGGGGTGAAAAATTCCCTCTTTTTGGGGGTGGCCAGCATCCCAAAGGAGCTGTGGGGAGCTCATCCTTTTTCCCCTGACAGTTTTTTGCTAAGTTCGTCCCCCCTATTAAAAACTTGTATGGGGAAATATATGTTTTAGCCCGGTTGTTTTTTGGTTTGTATATAGCGTACTTTTTTTTCCCAAACAGCGAGATTTTTTTTTTTTAAAAATTTTCCCTTTGGGGTAAAATTTGCCCGGGGGAAAGTTTTTCGGGATAGTGGGTTTTAAGGTGTTTATACCGTATATAGTGTATTGTCTTTTCAAAAGCGGAGCCTTTTTTTAATCGGGGCGATTACTCCCCCTGACGGATAGTACACGTATGCTGTATCATTAGGTATGTAATTGGAAAATTTATAGGGGTTTAGATTGAAAATTTTGAAAATTTAGTTAAAATTTATTTTTTTAAAGGGTTTAAAAATTTGCAGTGATATAAAGGGTTTTTTAAATCCTTGTTCTATAAAATTTTCCCGAATTTGGATTGGTGGTCCCTGCAGAAAACCCTCCCGGTTTTTTGGGAAAAGGGAAGGGATTTTGTTTGGGTCAAGGTTTGTGAAAGGGATCCCGAATGCGGGAAACCATTTTTTCGAGGTCAGGCACCAATAGAAGCGAGGATTGGGGAGCAAGAATTTTGTACCCTGGATGTCCTCCCAACCCCGGAGCAATGCCCCCAATTTAAAGTGTCTTCCCCCCGAAGAGCCGGGGAAACATAAGTTTCCCCGGGGGCATTTGCCGGGAAAAATTACGGTGCAGCGGGGGGATTTGCCGTTCAGGAGGGTTTGGATGTGGTGGTGCAGGTTCTCCCCTATCACGCCCAAAGGGTTGGGACGAGAGCATCCCCCTTTGGGACATTTTTTTTCAGCCGGAAACAAAAATGGATGGGGGAAAATAAAAAAGGGGAAAAAAGAAAATTTGACAGGGGGGTTTCCCGGGGGGATTTAGCCTTTGGGCCCGTTGCAGAAAAAGGGAAGTTTCTTGTGGTCGTGTACAGGCGCCCGGGGTGCCAACCCCCTTCGGGGAAGATAGCGCCATTCCTCCAAGGTAGTTTGATGGCCAGCATTTCCCCGGTTCCCCAAGGGGTTTTTTTAAAATTTTCCCTCTCCGCCGCAGAAAAGGTTCTAAAAAGAGAACCCACAGTGTGAGACTTGCTAGGGGGCCCCTTTTTTTGGGGTTTGAGTAGGGGCCCAGCCCCCAGGGGAAAAGAGGCGTCGATCTAAAACTAGAACGGGTTTTTCCCCGTATGGGTGAAAAAACAGGGGGTTGCGGAAGCAAATGAAAGGATTTTACCCTTTAAAAAGGGCCCTTTTTCAGCCGCTGGGGGAAAAACCCCTGGGTTAGCATTCTTTCTGGTTTGGGGGCCACGAATTGGGGGGACCCCGTGAGGAAAAGTTTGGGACGAAACTGCTATAATGTTGGGGGGAAAGCCCAAAAATTCGGGTTGGCCCGGAGGTTTTACTGGACGGGGCCCCCATTGCGGGGATGGCGGGAAAATTTTGTGGGATCTTTTTTAAAAACCCTTTCCCCCCGAGGGGTTTTTTTTTGATGTAGGAGAAAAAAGGGACGGGTTTTTGTGGAAGAGAATTTTTCAAACTTGGCAAAAAGATGGTTAGGGGCGGGAAAAGGCCCGGAGAAGGGGTGCGCACAGGGGGCCTGGTGGGGATTTGGGGTCAGATAAAAAGTCGGGATGTTTTTTCCGGGGTGGGAAAATACACGGTGTATTGAGAGATTCGGGAAGGGACATCGCCCCGAAAAACCGGGAAGACTGGGGGGAGTTTTAACAGGCCCGAATGGAAATCACCGGGTCTCAAACGTGGCCATTGAGTGGAAGGCCGTCTTCCACTCGTCTCCTTCTGGGGATCCGAATTAGATTAAAAGCCCGCGTAAGGTCTATTTTGGGAAAAAAAACCCTTGGTTTCCACGGGACGATAAAAAGCCTCGCTGTAAACGGCAAGGGTTTTAAGGGGTTCTTCACGGTGATTTTTTGAAAACCGGCGGAAATGATACAGGGCGGAGAAAACCTTTTCTTTCTTTGACAGGGAAGAAAAACCCCGGCCCCGGCAGGGGGAGGAGGACTTTTTGAATAAACCCCCTTTGAAGTTTTTCCGGGGATGTAAGCGACAGGGGGTTTTGGTTCTGATACTGACAGTGGATAGCCCCTGCCCGGGGGGGGGAATGTCCCGGGTTGCAGGCGGGGCGGGGTCATAGGGACGATGGGAGGTGGGTTTCCGCTTGCTTTCCGAAAACACTTTTCCCAAAAAAATTTTGGAAAGGGTTGGGGGAGGCCCCCCCCGATTTGACGTTAGTAGAGGAAAGCGGGAAAGCAGGGCTGGCCCCCCAAACCCGCGGGAAAACGACACCTTGCCCCCCAAACCAAGACGTCCCCCGTCTTTTAAATTCAAGCCCCCTGGCAATTTTTCCCTGAAAGGAAGGGCCCCGAAAAATAGACGGGGAGGGACTGGGGGGTTAAAAACATTAAAAGGGACAGTTTCCGTATGGAGTCCCCCAAATTGTAGGGACAAGGGCTCGTAAAAAAACCGGGCCCGGGATCTTTGAAAAATCTCCACTGAAAAAGGAGATGGCCAGGGGTTTTTTCCCCCAGGCGGAAACCACCCGGGGGGTTTTAGATTTGGGGCCACCTGGCCCGCTTCCCAAGGTTCCCGTTTTGAACCAGACCCAAGGGGCCATGGTTTTTAAAACGGATTCCAGGCCCAAAAACCCACTGTACGGGTATAGCCCCAGGTGAGGAGAGGGGTTGTTCACACCTGAAAAGGGGCTCCCCCAGGGAAGGGCCTAGGTGCGCTTTTTCCGGAGGGTTTGGCAAAGTAGTGGGAAACCCGAGGAGTTTTCCCGGGGCTCCCAAAAGGTGGGGGCCCATAAGGTTTTCCCCCTTGTGGGGCCCCTGGGGGGAGTCAGGGGGGGGCCCCTACCCAACTTCCCTTGACCTCTTCCTGGCTGGGGGGAAAAGGGAGGCAGTGGGGGTGAAGAAACCCCCAGCGAAGACAGGTAGACGACGTTGTTTCGGCCCCGGTATCAATTGATGCCGGGATGGATGAGCTCATTTAATGAAGACGGAGGGCCCCCGGGTGGAAAAGGGGCACCCCTTAAATCTGGTGGAGGGGCCCTTTCCCTTAAACCCGGGGCCCGACAAATGTGCATGTTCCAACCCCAAACTCTGAATTTAGGGTCCCGGAAAATTGCACAGAATAGTCCTACGGAGGGTTCCCTTGCTCAGGTTCATTTAAGGGGGGTCTCGGGCAGACGAAGCCCCGGCATGCTCTTCGAAGACACTCCCGGAACTCCTGTGGAATGTCGCCAGATCAGTTGTGACCGGTTTTCCCCTCGGTCCGGGGGTGGGGGTGGGCCCAGGCCGGGGCTTTTCCGAGGGAGACTGACCAAAAAGGCCCCCTTTTGGGATTTCTGAGGGGCCCCTTGAAAACCCATAATTTCCCAGGAAAAGGGAGCACTGGGTGATGAAGCCCCTGGGGGGCCCATTTTGGGCCCCATCAAACTTCGTCGGGAGGGAAACCAGGGTTTAGGACGGCGGCCCCCCCTTTGAAACGGCTCCCCCGGGGAGGAGCCCCCGGGCACCCGGGAATCTGCTGTGAGTGGCGAGGAGCGCTGCTTTCAGATTTAGAATAGTGGTTAAGCTGCTGCGGCTACCTGCGCGATTCCCTTCCCGTTTGGGGGCCCGGGATGGGGTTATGTCAGAGACGCTCGGTAGAGGCCCCTTGGGGGGGCCCCTTTGGCCGGATCCTACTTTTCCCGGGGTGGGCAGTAGGGATCCACGGGGATCCCCGGAAAGGCGGGGTTAAAAGCCACGCAGGGGGGGAAATTTAAAAGTAGGTTGGGTTCACCAGGCCTGCCCCCAAAGCGGGTGGGACTTGCTGGGCGGGGGTTACCAGGTGGGGCAAACCCCTGATGGGATTGCTTGCTGTGGCAGCCGGGGTTATAGGGGGGGGTATAAAATTCCCCCGGGGCAGGCTGTATTTGGGGGGGGGGGGGAAAAACCCAAAGGAAATAAGGTGGGGAAGGTGGAAAGGTTCGTGGTGAAGGACGGGGGCCCAAAAAAGGGTTTAGGGTTTACACGGCAATCAGAATTAGACTGGGGGAAACGTTTTCTCAATAGGCAGTAAGGCACTAAAGATCCGGAGGGGTCCCCGGGAAAGGGAGGTTTAAAATTAGGGGCAGCAAACCGGAAAAAACCCAAAATTTTCCCGGTGCGCTGCCTTTAAAAATTTAACACTGCCGGTGGTCGCCGCGCCTAGGGACCCGGGGGGCCGCGTGCCCCGCGGGGAACAAAAGATAAAACCCCGGGCGGGGCCCGGGTAATTTTTACAGGGGAACGGCAGGGGGAATTTTTTTTGAGCGCGCCCGGCCCCAAACATGCGGGTTGGGCCCCTGCTAAATTAGGGGGGGCACGGTTGCGCCTGCGAGGGGGAAATGGGGCTCTGTGACAGCCCAAATCAATTTAAACCCCAAGGGTGGGGAAAAAATAGGGATAAAGGGGGGGGTTAAAAAATTTTTTTTTTTTTAACTTCATTTCTCCTACTGATCCAGACTTTGGAACCCAAAAAGCAAGAACCTACCTTAAAGTTAGATTTCATTCCTGACCCCAAAGTTTTATATGGCTACATAATTAATATTATTTAGTGGTTATCTAGGCCTTTCTTGAAACCTTCAGCTGTTCCTGCTTTGACCAGTTTGGGAATGGGGCTATTACAGTTTC